>JYFJ02007423.1:0-15705 GCA_000934665.2 Catajapyx aquilonaris
AGATGACTCTGTTGTTGCCACGTTATGGCACATCGCATCGTTGGTTACTATCCGAGCGCCATCTATCAACAAAACAGTCCGCTCGCCTAGAACCTCTCGCGTGACGCGTCTGAGCGCACCCGTTCCTTGTCTATGAGAGGCGCTAGTCGAGCGGACTGTTTTGTTGATAGATGGCGCACAGTTGTTGCCAGGTTATGGCGTATCGCGTCGTTATAAGTAAACAACAACACGATACGCCATAACCTGGCAACAACAGAACCGCTGTTGACTATCCGCGCGTCTCCTAGGATGAACCAGTAGCAGAGATGCCATCGGTTACACCCACGACATCGAATGGAGTGCAGCAGCTTCATTCAACCAGAACCATTGATGACGGGAAGGATGACATGACCTCAGATGCAGTAATGGAGGTCCAGAGTGAAGACCGGAGGATGCCGAGCAGACCTCAGCGCAAGAGGCGACCTCCTATGCAATTTGGGAAGGATGAGGCGTACTTCTACTCCCAACCAAAGTAACTCTTCTTACCCTCCTGAATTTTGAAAATGTTTAGATTTTCTAATTCTGCTTGGCCTATAGTGTTGAGAAAACATCACCTCCGCTGCTAATTTCCACGTTTGGAGGGTGAAAATACAGCCAAAATGCGATGTTCCAAATCCACAACACCTGCATCCGGTTGCGCCTTTTGGCTTGCATTTTGACCCTGCTAACGTGAAAATTAGCAGCAGAGGTGATGTTTTCTCAACCCTATAGGGCAAGCAGAATTAGAAAATCACAAAATTTTCCAAATTCAGGAGGGTAAGAAGAGTTACTTTGGTTGTCAAAAAAGATGTGCCCCAGTATTAGGGCCGGTTTCACCGAGCTTGGTATATGATAAAACCAGGTTTCTTTAGGAAAATCCATACAAATAGATAGGCTTTTTGCTAAAGAACCCTGGTTTTATCATATACTGAGCTCGGTGAAACCGGCCCTTATTCAGATAATCCGAATAATACTGGGGCAAACTGGCAGCATGTTTCCGTGGCAATCTATACTGTTGAATTATGTTAAATAAACAATTGTTCTGTGCCATTTGAATGCAATAGACGTGATTGTGGGGTGGGAGTACTATTTTCCCTGCCAACTGTTCCATTCCTCTGCTCGGGGGTTACTACACGGTTATAAATACACGAACACATGCCTAAAGCAGCTAACTCAGTCCAAAAGTAGTCCATTAATTTGAGTCTGATAAAAGAAGGGCAGAGAAGGCCCACAGCGTCTCCAACTCGGGACTATATACTACTGTATTGTTGGGTAGTGTTGATCTCGGCACTCCCTGAAGTAGGCCTACTCCAACCATTGTTACAATACGTCAATACCCTATGTGAACTGCAATTCTTGCCAAAATAAGGAAAGGAGCCATCGCGCTCATAAGAGTAAGACTACTCCAAGTTGGTCCAAAGTTGGTGTCGTGTAGGTCCTAATTTGGACATTTGGCCAGTAGATGGAGTAATCATATTTATGCTCCAAGGAGAATTGCCTCCACCATGGGGCATTTCAGGTCAATTTTTGTAGCATTATTTTTTTGGACTTGGGCCACTTTTGTTGTAAGCGCCTCAAATATTAGGCATTAAAAACAGGAATATTAGTACTACCTATGGAAAAATCTTTGGAAATTTAGGAACCTGTCTCATTTACGTACATTATAATTAATTCTCGGTTGACGCCGATTCACTTTACGCCGCGTTTTGCTGGAACCAATTAATGGCGTAAAACCGGGACTACTTTGTTCAAGCCAGGCTGATAATGCCTCTACAGGACAGACATTTCAGAGAGATCAGACAGACAGATCAGACAGAGAAGCAGGTGGGATGGGATGAGATGAGACAGATGAGACCGAATCCAACCGATCGTCTTCATATATAGTGGGTAGAGACTCGAGACTATAGAGAGTCCACACCAAGGGATGAAAGACGCAACTAGCGTGACCTGCCCCACATGACCCTATATGGCCCTTTTTCTGGCGTGCAGAGGTCGACTCGCAAGATTCCCACCCATCGTCTTCAAATTCTGTGGGTAGAGAGGCCACACCAAGGGATGAAAGGCGCAATTAGCGTCACCTGCCCCACATGACCCTATGACCCTGTTTCTGGCGTGCAGAGGTCAACTCGCGATATTCCAACCGATCGTCTTCTAATTTTGTGGATAGATAGTTCACAAGAAGGGACGAAAGACGCAACCAGTGTCCTGCCCCAAATGAACCGATGACCTTTTTCTGGCGTGCAGAGGTCAAGTTGAATAACCTGTCAGAGTAGGTAGCGCTGGAAGGGAAAAAAGGCACTCGAAAACAGAAGAAAATAATGGAGGTGCCGGGGATCGAACCCGGGACCTTTCACATGCAAAGCGAACGCTCTACCACTGAGCTACACCCCCACTTCGTATGACTTATTACTTCATTACGAGGGGACCTATGAACATGTTCATAACTTATAATCTTTAACTTAATTTAATGTAGGGTGACACCATTTCCAAATCTCCGAAAAGAAGGGCATAGATGCTCTGTATAGGCTGTGTACAATACACAATATTATACTAACAAATACGCCTTTTTACTTCATCATAACCGAATCAACGATTTCATACGTCGTATTTAATGTCTCTGTCTCTATAAAGTGAGTGATGGCCTGGAAGAGGAGCAAGAAATGCAGAGAATAACGCTCGAAGGCAGGTATATTGCAGCACCATCGTCACCTCAAAAACCAAACATGCCTCTGGAAAAATATATAGATACGTAATAGGCCCAAAAAGTCCAGAAAGTGCATCCAAAAGTACAAAAACTATCCCATAAAAGGCCATAGGCTTGAAAAGTCACAAAATGCCAGGAATAGGCTAAATTGGGCAAAATAGTTCCCCAAATCACGAAATAGGCCATTTCAAGCACTATAAAACCTACATTTTCCACATCCTGCACTTATGAAATGGATAGATCTCTTCACAAAACCATCCCAACTGTTAAGGAACTAAATAGGCTTTTGCCTAAATATCCGGACTTTAGTAATAAGATAATAAAAAGTTGAATTATAACATCCTGGCCTTCAACGTTTACTTCGTACAATTTACCCAATTAATTTATACAATCAGGGGTGGTACTGCAGTGCTTGACATATTACTTGACTGTTTGCGAACGACCCGACTTACGATGTTACGGCGATCCTTTTGTTACATTTATGGAAAATTAGTAGTGCCGAAATACCAAAGAAACATTAAGAGATTGTGAAGAAAGTGTATTGTGCCTATTTAGGAGTACAGTACAACTTGGTGACCAGGATAACCCACAGGCCCCACATAGTGTTGTCACAGACCTCAGAAGTCAAAAGGCGAGAAAAAGTATTTTCATTTGGAGTCCCAGTGATGTGGAGGGAACACTGAAATCCCAATGATGACTTCTACTTTTGTTCGTGTAGCTGCTTACATGGGTTCAATCGGAAAATTAAATGCGAATTTTCTATCGTCTATCACTATATCCAAACCCCAGTCGGCAACACCTGTACCAGGGGCCTAACCTTTTTTTAAAAATCCAGGTACAAAGTTTGCACTCCAGACTTTCATACAGTCAATTTCTGACTCTATTACGGTAGAAATAAATGATATGTATTTTAGCACTTTTTTTTTCAAAAGCTATCGTCATTAACAGGTCAAGAAAACTTTATCAGTCAAATATTTACTTTCAACACATTTGAATTCCATGCTGTATCTAATTAATGAAGTGCTATTGTGCATATTCGCAGACAAATAAACCTCATATTACTATATTAAGATAATACACTGTATTGAAAAAAAGTACACGAGTATTAAAAACAAGGAAATTTAAAATTCACAATAATATTGTTTATTCTCGCAGGGCTCGTGGTCTTTGCATAGATTCTGAACAAAACACATGCAAATGGACACAACAATTCTTCGCAGTTCTCAGAACGATGTACCCGTCACTGTGCAAGTATCAATGTATCCAGCACACTCGATACATGTACAAGCTGCCTTATGACAGTCCATGTCCAACCAGTTTCTGATTTCAAACTGTTAACCCAGTCCAATTAGGTGCACTGTGAAGTCATACGCCCAATCACCTGAGTCCTTGCAGCATTATAGGGCTTACACTGAATTGGATTCATAATTCCACATAATTCATGGTAGGAGAGAGACTTGGCATTTCTTGATTCACTCTTGTAACTGTGGTGTCGAGCCACCTTGTAATTTCTCCAGGATTTGTTGATGCTGAGTCTGAAGCCTCTGCCTTATGAAGTGGTAAAAGTCATACTCCATGCTGAGATTCTTCCTAAGCTCCCTCTCCAGATCCGCTCCAAGTAGTTTGTGTGGACGTTGTCTGTTGCGATTGGTGTGAGGTGCTGCAAAAAGGTTAGACAATGAGAGCAAAGCGTAATTTAGTGAAGACAATCTTCAATCTTATGATGTAAGAACCGTTATTTTCCAGCTGACCCAGAAGCTCTTGGTGATAGATTTGTTGAATCCCCCTGAAGAAGAGTGGGAGGCGATGCTCCAGTATGGCCAAAGATGCATTGAGATCTTCCAGAACACCCACGACTGGGAAATATGTATCCACATTTCGCTTGGCCTCTGACAGGGCCCATGCATCATTCAAGATCCTGGAACATGATAAAATCCCTCATTTCAGTTACAAGCTAGATGCAATTGTTTGCTTGTCCTAGATAATACAAAATGATACGAAATAATACAAAAAAATAATACAAAATGATAATTTCAATTCAAAACCACTTACATGCATCTGGAGTGATGGCCACAGAAATATGGAATGGTCAGGTCATAAGACTGCCCATCGATAAAATAACATTCTGGACTCTTTGCTGAATAGCATTGCTGGAAATTCTGGAAGGGGTCCACATTATGGTTGGCAGCATGATGTGGTCCAACATTGACTGAGTTTGGATCAGGGGTGACTCTCTTGTAATAGAAGCGGGAGAGAGCCTTCTCCACAGGGTCTCGCACCATGTTGATGTATGTTGGGGATTGGCGACCAAATGAGGTGAAGTTGAGAAGGTACACATGACGATCAAATGACAAGGGGATTCCAAAGGTCTGCACCTGCTCCATTACCTCTTCTATCAGTTCTGACTAAAGGAAGAAACTAGGATTAGTGTATTCAAATTGGTTTTTAGCCTAAATTTGCACCATTAATTTTGGTACTTAAGTGATATATCAGACTAGGTGAAAATTTTAAGCTTCATTATTATGAAGTACAAAACATTCGTCTCATCAGGTTGCATCTAGAAAGCTTGGCTGCGAATGAAAACAATGACTTATACACTACAGTAGCTAATGTTTGCTGCCCATTGGCATATGAGCTTCCTTTTTCTGCTTATCCATATCTCAGTTGCTACATAGTCTCGCATGCACTTTAAAAGACTAACAAAAAAGATAGGAAATCTGCAGGATGCTTCTTCCTTTGTGAATGAAGGATTTTGTTTGAGAAAGTGCATAAAAGTGTGAATAGCATGTGAAAGCTAATCCCACAAGGGAGCTATCTGGAAGTCTTTATTGCAGTAAAGTACTGCCAATTTACAAATTTTCTGAATTTCAAATGGCCACGCGGCATGATAATGTATAAATTGTGCAGTTCATGACAGGTAAGTCTACCCAGTATACAGGAAGTTCAGGTTTTACATTGTTCTGGTCTGCATAAACTTGCTATAACGAAGAAAAATTAAGTAACCAACAAAATTGTTGCTTGTATCATATCATTTTCACTAACTCGTGAGAATTTTCATGCCGAGATTTCCCACAGTCAGCTGTTTTCTTTTACATTTTATCTATTTTCACCAGGCATGGAATTAGGTTGCTTAATAGGGACAACATTGCAGATGTTGGGAATCTCAGCCTCAGCCAAATTCAATCCCATATTCTGCCAAGCCTGTACCAACTCTGTCCTCATAGTCAGCATTATAGTGATCGGGGGGTGTAAAAACTAGAAAGCATAATAAGAGCAGGGTAGTCTGTTATTCACCTGCTGCGTGGACAACTCATTTTCCCGAAAGCGTATAAGATGTGACAGAAGTTTGTGTATATCCTTGCCTGATAACGTGTTAGAATGCTGCGTAAGTGTCACTGACTCACTTTCACATCTTTGTCGATCTTTTGCCTCCAGGAGATGCTTGTTGTTGCGAAACCCTACTCCTCCCGCCCACTTTTTATAAACGCAGCCCTTACATTGACCCAACTCTAGTAATTAAGCTTTCATTACTACTCGTAAATCTTTTTAAAATACTCCGTATAAGGATTGCAGTCTTTTATACACTACTTGTGCATGTGCTATAGAAATGTGACGACCCTGACATGCTCATCATTGTTGTATGCAATAGGAATGTGTACATAAAAACGACCGTCATGATCGACAAGAAGCAACCTGACTTGTAAGCATATGTTCAAATAAATCTATGTAGGTCAATATTCATACTCACAAGGCATCACTATCAGTCTATCACTAATAGGTTATAACAACAGCATGCATTTTCTTAAAGTTATAAACTGCACTTTTTACACCAGCATAAAATTCTTCAGAAACCGAAATATTTTGTTCTTACTGAAGGTAAAATGAAATCATGAATATTTAAGAAAGTGCCTTGAAGGACTGTCAGTGGAAGGGCGTGAGTGAAGGTCCATTCTTTTGACTGCGCCTCGCTGCTGCACAGCAGTTGGCCTGCAGGGTATTGTGGCATTTCTCTCGGCGTATCAGATAGTGTCTGTACTCAAGCTGGGCAAAGATGGACGCAACTCTTGCGAGCAAGGATTATGCTGAGGCGAAGGAAGATTAAGAGAGTTATCCCCCACCCCCACCCCTTCCCTTATCCTTTTACGCCACACTCACCCGGAAAAACTTTATACATTAATTTGCAAGGCTTCCAGAGATGAGACAAGTGCGATGTTATAATAATAATAAGTGTGATTATTTTAAGCTTCATCCCACCTAATTTGTAGTGAATAGTGAACTGCAGCAGGGATTAACTTGAATATACAGAATTTTTCAGGAGAATATGCAATGCGGAAAAATTGATGCGATAAGAGATTTCACATAATTTTTGTCGGATATTACGGAACTTGCCTGAGGGAACTGTAGGTTCATGAGCAACAAAGAGTGAAATTGTAATTTTAGTGTCTGTAACCTAACTCGAGGAATTACCTATCAGAAAGGTGCTGCTACTGTTCATGGTAAAGGGCAGAATTCATAAACATAGGGAGAATGACTTTGTGACTGAAGTCATCTTCGAATGAGACTTAAGTTATTATAGCAAAAAAAACTTGTTCACTAAAGAAAAATATCGCATAACTTTCTATTCATTACAATATCATTATTAACGCTTCGTCGAATCCATTTGGAGATGACTTACGGAAAATAATATTACGTAAAAATTAAGCCCCATTAAAAATTCATTACCATAAGTGATAGTGAAACCTTCAGCTTTAAAACCTTCATATCTCAAAATCACTCAAATGTGACTCAAATCGTTCTGCACTTAAGGTCTTCATTTATAAAAATCAGTGTGAAACTCAAAATAATATGTTATGTGATCTGCTGTCTATCAAAGAATGTTTCACTTTCCTATTAGTTGCAATTACTCAAACTATTTTCAATCGCCTGACATGATTCGATTTATTTGAGGGGGAAAGTATGACCTTATATGAACGCCGATTTAGATTGCCATTGGGATAACTGCTAGCACAGCAAGCACTCTCAAGAGCACCGACATACTAGGACCCCCCTTTTTTTCTTCTAAAACTTGCAAGGCCTACAATAATTTATCTAGCTACAACATGACCCTAAATATAGGTCTTACTTTCCAACATAACATTATAATGCTAAAAATCTCTCTCGTATAAAGTTACTCAAAAGGCGCGCAACCGTGCATGTTTATGACTCGAAAGTTTATTACCTTCAAGGCACATGCACCAGAATTAGTTCAATTATTTACTCAGATCATACGGCAGACAATTACTTTATTTTCATAACACTCACGCAAGTACTGAGCACAAATGTCATTTGTTTGTCACCAGCTCTCTCTGTACTTAATGTAATCATTTTGGACAAGTTTCCACCCTGAACAAAGAGGTGTTTAAGGCAGGTGAAAAGCGGAAGGAAGTGTTTTGAGAGCACCTGTTGCCGGTCTTAGATGCAATAATTGAGGTGCACCGCCTATAGTGCCAGGAGAGAGAGAGAGAGAGTTGAATGCCTTAAGACGTGAACAACGTGGAAATTAATCCACAAACCAGCATTCTGAAGGGCAGCTTATTACTAAGTGACACAATAAGATATTATCGCAGACAGCCTTGCAAGTAGGTCAAGTCTCACGACTGGTTTTCAGCAGCAAAGCCATGATAACGAGTCAAATTTGAGTTAATTGTCATTCATTTTGGGGGTACTTAAAGTTATTCACTTTAAAAGATGTCATTTGAAGGCATAATTGTAGTGAGTACAGAGGCTGGAATAATTTATTGCCGTAATTATTTTGCAACTCACCACCGGAACAGATTGCAGGTATTTGTCCACATAATTCGTGTCAATTAAGTGTTCTGTCAATTGCTTAACGCACTGGCCTTGTAGTATGAATAAGTACCATTTCGAATAATGACGTCATCTATTTAATATGCTGGCTTTTGGTGAAAACATTGTCAAGTTTTTCCACCCCAAAGCCCACACCCGTTCGATAAAATGCCTACACCTTCCCTTTCCTTTTGTACCGGCTCATAAATTAATGAACAAAACCTATATGGATGAGCTAATGAAGGCTTGCCTAACTACCTGCTGGATTCTATCCAGTCTTCGAACATTTCCGTTTCGAAGCCGGACATGTTTAAACAGGTTCCTTCCTTCCAACCACTGGAGAAGAAGAACAAGCATCTCACTTCCAGTCTTTGGAATACGGTTGAAGAAAAGAACATATTCGTTCAATCCTCTAGCTGTTTCCTCCAAAGACTTAGTGATCCTCTTTGATGTCCATGTGCTCGATCTGCCAAAAAGTGATCACATTTTTTTATATTCAATACTATCAATACTTGAAAGAATGACCCCTTATACTTACGATGGCTCTTCCCTGCCATCCCTAGTGTGGACTTGAAACACATGTGTGGTCAACCACTTGTTCTGGTAATGCAGGTACGAAGCTCTTTGCTGAGTTAGTTCCTTATTGGTGGCCCATATGAATGCCATATATACCAACGAAGTTAGGGCTAGAGGTGGGAGGAATGCACGTGGTTTCCACATCTCTATTCACTTCACACCAGTCATTCAGCCACATCTCGAGTTACGTCTACACACACTATTGGCACTTGTTTCACTTTGGCACGTTGGAAAACACGCGTCTTGATCCGTCCAGCAGTGGAGTGGGACTGAAAAGACTTTCTCCTTCCTTGATGCAGCAGCCTCCGTGCCACTTTTTGCCACAACCTTACACCTAATGGGTCAAAGTCAGGAGGAAGAGGAATATGAGATGAGAACCTGCTGTGTGGAGGTGGTATGACTTTTGAATTGGATCACTTTCGGTGAGATCCGTTTTGGATCATGCTTCACTTGTCGGTTTCGATATTTTTTTGTTTTTTTCGAAAGGAGATGCGTTTTCTATTTAGTCGAGGTCATCGTCTCGAGGATGGTACACAAAAAAAGGTGCGGAAAGGATTGACGGGTTGTTATGGGCTCTTAAACTGGAGTTAATTTTCTTCCTTTCACTTCACATTAATGTGAGATCCTGGATTTATTTAGAAGTGAAAATGATTGGCTCTAATGAACAATGTCACAATGGAAATGGGGTTGACAATCGCAACCGGAAGTGTCTACCGCTATTCGCCTCATTTTGTCTATTGTCCAAATGTAGGCCTACAACTGAAATAAACGGAAGCCAAGGGAATGGTTCAAAAATGAATGAAAATTTGCATACACCTTGAGTTTTTTTTAATTAAAAAAAAACCCTTCTCCGTTATTTGCCTTTAGCTGAAAGAGAAATGACTTGTACAGTTTCTGGCTGGCTGGCTTCTCACACGCCAACATATCAACTTCCACTTTCCCCACCGTAGTCACCAACAGCTCACGTAACTCTTACCAACCATTACCTCCTCTATTTTTATGAATTTATTACACATTCACTCGACTTCCGAATTCTCGCTCCAATTGTACCGAAACTGGGCTGAGGTCAATTAGATCCAGCTCGACTCACGCAATATAGTGCTGTAAAATTTGAATTCAGAAGAAACCGTCTGCTGACCCACAAAAGTTTCTTGAGAAGAAATCACTTTTACTTCCTACCCAGTTCTGCATGCAGGATGTCTCAAGTTGATGCCCATAATACACACGAGTTGGACCTTTTCAAATTCGGAGGTCATCACTCGCTTAGGACTGGACTGGCAAGTTTGCTTGGCAGAAAACACATGCCCTCTTTCTTAACTTTCGTTAAGAGTTGGAAATACCTTTTTTTTAAAGGCTTGAAGAGGATGCTGAAGGGTTATGCTAAGAGAGAGGGGTGAAAGGGGAATCATCACGTTCACGACGAAGTTCGCCTTGAGATGGGATGTACGCCCAATATAAAAAAAAAGTGTCACGGTACGAGAAGAATGTAGATATAGAGTAATGAGCCAGCATCAATTTGAGAGGGAAAAGCGTGACTTGAGCAGAGTTGAGGTAATGAGACCTCTAGGAAGTGTAGGGAATGAGATTTGGTAATTAAAGCAGGCTATTAACCGGGTCATTTTATAGTGAAAGGTCGTTAATTTTGGCGGATCTGTACCGTGAGAATTTGGCCAGGTTGAGCAGGTTTGCGTCATGAAATCGGCTGAGGTACAATAAGGTTTTAATTATATACCATTTTTTGACATTTAATGACAGAAATTTTTGGGTTCCAAATTGTCCATGAAAATTTTGATGACTGGTCCATGACACCTTTCCCCATGACACCATCAGTGATTGGGTGTGGAGAAAAGTATCCCGGACCTATATAAATCTTAAGGAGAGATGGACGATTGATGAGGTCATACCAGAAGCGTTTTCAAGAGAGATTGAAACGCCCGCTGGGCGGCAGTCAATGTCAAGAGGTGAGAGAGATCTGAATGCCATGAGAGTCGTGATGGATAACGTCATTCGGATTCCCTGCGGCGCGGCGGGGGTTTAAATGTCCCACCTTGATATCTTGAAATGTTATGGGAACCAAACTATCAACTTGAATGATGTCATCTCTCCATTTGCTTGTTAAGAAATCAGATAATAATAAATAATAACAAATAATAAAATTGGAATCAGTCATTTTGACCCATTGAATGTTACTATAAATAATTACTATAATTAAGAATGAGAAGACACTAGAGATCTTGCATGTCGCATGCCTCACGTGAAATAAGTGAAAGCTGACATGTACTGCAGTGTGATCTCCACAGAGGGTGAATCCTCTGACAGTGAAACAAAAAAGGACTTGCAATTGTTTATTTATGGGACGACACCAAAAACAGTGCCGATGTGCATGAAGCGTGACCTGCCAAGGAAAAGTGGAACAGGTTAAAGTGGAAAGCAGAAGGAAGACTCCAGAGGTGTTCCTTTGGCGCCACTCCAGGTCGAAGAGGTCACGATTTTTTGACCATATTTTTTCCGGCCTCTCATACGCTCATATACTCCACAAGACATGGATTAGAAAGCTGAATTACTTAAATAATTGAATAGCATACGTCCCGGTTATGTCCATTATTCCCCATTCGTTTCGTGTGCTAAGTAGAGCTTCAAATCCAGTTTCACTTGAAGCCAAGTTCAAGGCTGGTGTTCTTCACTCACTTATTTCTAGACTACCGAACCTGAAGGTCTGCCTCTTCTGCTGTGCTGCAAGACCATGGAACAACTTCAAGGATGCCTTATTATAGCAGGTGGGTCACATGAAAGTCTTTAAAACTAATGGTTACATTTGATGCCATTTTGCTTCAGGCGTCTTTATGGGAATGTCCATGACGGTGTCGGCTGAACTGACACAATTGGCAAATTCTACTGGAACTGAACCAGCAGAAGAAGGAGTGTTCCATCACTTGCCGGCGATGCTTAACCAACTGAAGGATGAGTTAGAGCTGAAGGTGAACACACACCGGATGGAGTTGCTGCTGAGAAATGTCTTCTCTTTCCCTCGAAACCATTTGACCAACTCTAGTCTAAAGGATGATGTCCGGAAGTTCCTAGCTAGAACATTGGCCAGCTACAAGATGCTGACTACATACCAGCAGTTTCAACCTGTCCACTTTCACGAGTCGGTATGTCATACAGTTAATTACTTACTTCCAATGTTACTGAGCAACCAATTTCGTTTATAGTACCCAGAAGACATGCCGGACGGTACAAACATTGTGTCCATACTCCCAGGACGCTTCTGGGGCACCAAAAAGGACCGTATTCTGGTGGTGGGAGCACACTGGGACACCTTGACCTTCACCCCAGGCACAGACGACAATGGCTCTGGAGTGACCGCCCTCTTGGAATCAGCCCGTGTCTTGGCCAAGTCTCCAAACCGCTGTCGACGCGACTACTCCATCCTGTTCGTGGCATTTGACCTGGAGGAATCTGGAGGTCAAGGCAGTCTGGCGTTTGTCCGGCACCACCTGGTGCCTCGGATCCTACGTCCGTTCGGATGGCCCGCGTTCCAAGGGGCGTTCATCCTGGACACTGTCCTAAATTGGAACTCAAGCAAAGGCTCTCAGGAGATTCCGGACGACTGGAAGTTCCTCACGCCGGACCTGGTATCCAGTACAGAACGTGAGGGACACGTTGGAGACTTCGTGGCTGTGTTTTACCGTCCGAAACTTGAGGCTGAACGGAACGGGTTGCAGGAAGTGTTTCGTAACCACTGGACTCAAGTGTCCGGAGGCGCTCTCGAAATGCGGTATAAAGGGGTCCCATTGACTCAGCTGACCCCTGACATGCCGCCGGTTCCAGTTCTCTCTCGACATCTTGATTTTCTAAGAAGCGACCATGCCAGGTTCTGGTATCTGAATGACTCTTCCATGCCTTTTAACACCTTGCCAGCAGTGCTAATTACTGACACGGGGCCGTACCGGGGGGTGATGAAGGAGTGTTACCACAATGTGTGTGACGGTCCACAGTACTTGTTGGACAATAAGACTCACAATATGGAGTTCTTGGGGCTGGTGACGCAAGCATTGGTGGACACCTTGGCTCAACTTAGTCATCATAGGTGTTTCGACGGAGAAACTGTTGCTGCTTCGTCTGCAGTCAAGCCTAACCCATTGGAGGTTTTGTTCCGATCGTGGACTATTTTGAAGTGGATGGGTGTCGTTTGACTTGTTCAGGTGTTAGGTTTTGGTTCATGATGGATATGTGGTATTCTAGTTTTTGTATAAGGCGCATGACATTGGGGGAGGAGAAAAGTGAGAGATGATTGATTCGTTCGGCCCAGATAGTGCTAATTGAAAAGTCACACATTAAGGGCACATATTTTCTGGACGCCAAGGTGGTTAACATACAAATTGAGTGGCGGTTTTGATGCCATCGCGCTTTAGTGGCGCCATGCAAATTCCACATGGAGTTAAGGTATAAACTGCACATTCTCCGCGTGGAATTCAAACTATTCTGTTCAGTGTTGATATTTCGTTATTACTTATTTGCCAAAAATATTTAAGATGCCTTTATTGCTGCCGAGTACAGAGGACACTAACATGACGGTGTGCCACGTATAATCGTTGCAAGATGTGTCATTGTTTGAAAATGTGAAACACTGCGATGTTTTATTTTCAGAGCGGAAGAAATTCATGACGAAGTGTACTGTACATAATTAGGCGCAGAATAAGTACGCATATACGAGCTGTCGAAAATGTTCTCAGGCAAGTGAAGCTTACAACCACGCGAAAAAAATAATGCAATTGTGACATTAAATAAATAACTTAAAATGACACAAATATACTACGCATTATCTGAATAGTATAAATGAAGCTCATTATTGAAATCCACAATTATTAATAAACCCCACACTTTTTAGGAAAAGCATTCATTATTTTCCAATAGTGGCCTTGCTTATTATTGACCAAACGGTGACCTGGTTACCAGGGAGGCGTATTCCCCTCGGGGAAAATAATTGATTAGTTAGGAATTCCTGTTTCTTTCTCGCGTGTTCATACCAGATGGTCCAGTAAGTCTGTCTGTAACAGCCCATTACGGTGCAAATTGGCAAGTCCAGCACACCGAGAAGAATGGCGAATAAGGCGCCGAAAACGGAGGAAGATGTGACATCTGCACCCACCACCTACCGAGACTCAGACGTAATGGACCTGTATGTGGACACTCTGGAGGATTTCGTGTGCCCTTCTAACATATGCTCCAGGTCCACTCTCCAAATCGTCGCAGATTACGAGAAGAAACATGCCGTGGAGATCAAGGCTGCCAGGGACAGACTCACGCAAAAACGGTCAGTTTCTCAAACAAAATTTAGGTGCGTAGCTGTTTGACACTAGAATACCGCCTGCGTTTTACTATAGGGAAATCTATTGTACTGTGGCTGGAGTAAGAGAAGTGGCGTAAATAGAACAATACATTATTTTAACAATTAACAGGATCCCTGACTCGGCTACTAATACTGTAATAAGATAAATTAAATTATTTATTGGGGCCGGCATCATTATCTATGCCATAAAGAATGCAGCGGAACGCCGCGCCGCGCCGTTTAGAGTTCGCTGATGATCCAGAACACTTAAGTTACATGCCACGTGTACATGATGTAAATTTTCCAGTAGGTTTCCATGGTTACCTATAGTTTTATTATTGTTAACTAACTTATGGCACGTTAATAGTTGCATTCCGTGTTTAGGCAGGGAGCATATCTCTATCTCTACCGTATAAATAAGGAAGTTTGTCAGTTTATTTGTCAATTTGGATGTTTGTCCCTTATAGAAATCCGGGGGAAGGCCCCTACACCGCCTTAAATTAGCATATCGGGAGTTACATTTTTCAAGGAATTTAATGCCGCATGTTTCAGCTAGTCCGAAAATGAACCTAACACCCATAACACGCATATTCCCAATTAACCAATTATCAATTACCTATTTAACAATATTCATAGATTTCCATGGTAATGCCCTCATTACATTGTAGGCCTACCACCATAACAATGACCATAACATACCCGGGCAACGCCGGGTAACCTGCTAGTACTACATAAGAGGCGCAAACATTCGATTTTTTTCGTCTCTCTGTTTATGGCGTTGTCAAGGCCGGCGGCCATCTTGACGTGTGTGGTATGTCAACGAGGTGTAAATAGGGTACAGGCAGGTCGTCAATGTCCGCGGGGTTCGCCATCTTTGATGGTTTGGGCTGCCATGGCAATACACGGCAATAACAATTTACTTACCCATTTTCCAATATCAAATTCAAATTCGCGCGTGTTATTGCCGTGTATTGCCATGGCAGCCCAAACCATCAAAGATGGCGGACCCCGCGGACCTTGACGGCCTGCCTGTACCCTATTTACACCTCGTTGACATACCACACACGTCAAGATGGCCGCCGGCCTTGACAACGCCCTATAAACTGAGAGACGCGAACAACAATGGCGCCGACAAAGTTTGCGCCTCTTATGTAGTATATGCTCCCTGGTTTAGGGCATTAAAAGTATTATGTTCCAACAATGAGAGGTTGATTTAATTTGTAGGCGTATTCGGCAATTCAGGAATCTG
>KZ539683.1:0-15239 GCA_000934665.2 Catajapyx aquilonaris
CAGCCGAATTCTGGTTCAAAACGCAACCCCATACTAATGTAGTTGAAATATTCACACGCAGAAATTACCATATCGTCTCACATGAATCTCCGCCAGAAAAACAACCGGTCCACATTCACGTGAGAAACATGTTTTAAAAATCGCTCACCCAATCATCCCATTTTTAATCGTCACAACCGCATTGCAATTAAATCCCAGAAAAACATCCCTGTTCTATTCTAACCACTCTTGAACTAAAAAAAGGGCAGGCCCACCCCATGTTAGCGGTGCAAAGTGCGGTTACTCTGGTCTATGTGTCCATGTTTGCGCGAATAGCACCCCCCGAATTGAGGAATCTGAGGTGGAATTTTTGGCGAGCAGGGCAGCGGTCACTGTATCCGGAGCTAGGCCTGTCATTTTCCATGTGGAGAGAAAAAAAAAGGGGGGGGAAGCCGAGATCCTATTTCATCTCTAGCCCTCTCCACAAATTCAACCGATGTTAAAGGGCCCACATTCCAATTCTGCAAGTTTTGTCACCAACCCCAAATTTTTCCCACAGCTGGGAAAAATTTGGGGTCCGGACAAAATTTCTTATATGAAGCTCTTTATATAAGAAATTTTGTCCGGACCTTCTTTGGTATCGACAGAAAAAAAGTAGGGGGTGTCCCAAGGCGACAGTGCCAATTTTCCAATAAAATTGATCCAAAACACGATCTTCCGCGTTGCCATATTGCCCTGCATTGGTATTCCTCTGGAGCGGAGGGATTTTCTTTGATGCCTCCATTTCGGCCCAGAAGTGATGTGCAGAGTCTGCCTCTGGGTAATGGTGACTTCCTTCTCTCTTGGAGCCTTGCTCTGTCTCCGTTTTTGCGACGAAATATATTTTTTGCGACGACGAAATGTTTGATAAAGTGGCCGTCTTAAATTTGGAGGGAGGGCACGGTCTGTCGTCGGAAACCTTGTAACTGAGGTGCGGGCTCGCAATGAATAAACAAAGAGATTGAGGGAGAGAAGGTTCCGCACGTTTTCCGTCCCAATGTAGAGAGAGGAGGGGGTCAATTGGCACTTACGACTGTCTTTTTTTTTTTCTTCAGGATTCTGGGGGAGTTATTCTGTTCGAGCAGTATGCAGGGGGACGCAAGGTGGTCAAAAGGAATTATGTTGGTCGTAGAAATGGTCGTAAAGAGAAGCATCGGAGGGGTTGGGGGGTGCTTGGACGGAATGTGGTGTCGGAATCCAAATGTGTGAATTTGCTCCGAATATAACGAACAGTATTGTTTTTCCTCATGCCTGCACTCAAATGTTTACAACAAACTCTTCAGTAGAAAATTGCTTGTCTGGTCTGAATAGCGAAAAAGTCGTGTCTGCTTTTTTTAAGAGTTCCAGTAAAAATTCTCACTCGCAAAAGAATGACATTGTTAAGAAAGAATATCCTCCCATAAAGCACCGGTTGTACTGAATAATGCCCACCGTACTGAACATTTTTATGCAAATGAATGGCTGCAAAGAAATTGACACCATCAAAGACCAGGGTGAAATTCCAGTAAATAATTAATGAATGCATTTTATGTGCATACAATACGCGAATGACACTATTCACTCATTCAGCCCAGTGTGTTAATTGTGCCTTTACATGTAACTTAAAACTATTATAAATTTTTGATCCAGAACAATGCCTTGTAACTTCAACAATATTCTGCGGATACCCACATTGTACTATCATTTTTGAAGCCTAACGAATAGTCCCATAAAAAAGATTTTGTCCACCACAGTATATCAAGACATGGGAACCCTCATTGACCAGCCAACTATTGGTGACAGAGAACCTCCATTTTAGTCGCAGTCATTGAGAACCGCAGCCATGAATAATATTCGCGACCACCATTCCGGACAAATTATAGTTTCAACAAAGCTTTTTTTCCGGCGGAAAAAATTCAACTTGCAATTCTTCCAAGTCCCTTTATATAGTCAGACCCGTTTCACTTTTCCTGCCTAACCAATGTCATCAATAATTCCAAGAGAATAGTCGGGCCGGCTGGTTGAAGTTACCGAACGTGTTCCTTCATAATTCGGAACCATCCCCATATCCACCCCTGGTTCCATGTACCCTCCCTTCCATGTGGTTACACAGAATCCGGTGCAGAAAGAGAAAGAGGAAATGAAAGGGTTGGAAAGGGGGGTTGGGATGATGGAACACACGAGAGCCACCCCCCCCCCCTTCCATACTCCCGAACACACTAGGTAGTCGCACTGACCGCTGATCAATATTCCAGCAATAACAGTGCAGAGAGGAACCTCTCTCTCTTTTTTTGCTCTACTATACTACTCACTACCGAAACACCAGGATAAATCGGCCTTAATGTCGCTGCTATCAATAACGGTGATTTTTGACTAGCAGTGCTCGCTTCTGGGTCAAAAATAGCAACGACCATTTCATGCCATAAAAAAATTTAACAACTTTTTTGACACCATAATGTACCTCGTCTTCACTTCATTTTTTTTCATCTTCAGTTCACAAAAAGCAGTCAAAACACTACCGGCCTGCACTTTCCCTCTCAAAGAAATAACACTCGGAATGGTGCGAAAGAAGCCTGCAACACTTCAGACTTCCGGGCGTGTAAAAACACACGAGATATACGACCCCCCCCCACCCCCACCCTTTTGCTCTCTCCGCAGGTTATTAACAGATCGTTACATAAACACTCCTGTAGCATTTTCTGTGCCACATAACGCTTTTAAGAGGCTTTCCACGTAGGAAATAACGATCCAGGAGGATACTACTACTACCCTACAGTGAATCCGCTTTAGAATAAAAACCTGGGACACAAATCATGCGGTTTAAGGGTGCTGCTTCATTCTGGCCAGCCATGAGCGACTCTCCATGTTTCACCTTTGCCGCTGCCAGGTAATGTCTCACCTTGTCGGATGGGATTAATCTTTAAACCAGAGGACCTGCCTCCGCTAGGGACTCGTTTGGTTTCATGACTCACATGGGGTCTAGCACATGGTGAAGTAAGGGCAAGTTATGGAAAATCTCCGATAGTGCGCATAATCGGTGACAGAATTATGTACAGTACGTGCAGTGTCCGCTGTGAGTCACCAGTAGTATTCAGAGACAGTGTTGCCAAGTCCAACTGACCCACCCAGCTTCCGTTGACCTCCCGGCATTATCATAGGCTATAAAACCCCAGAGCAGTTTCATCCGCACACCACTTTCTACCCAACATCTCTCGAGAGTATATAGGCGCGCAAGCGAATCCTATCGAAACAGCTCTTGAGGAAAAGGGGGGAAAAAGAAAAAGGGGGTCCCGCGGATTCGATGGTGGACGGCAGAAACATAAAGGTCGTCAATGGTTCGGGACTGATCGCCGTTCCCCGTCACATTGCGAATGATATAAGGATGTGGTGGTTGGGGGGAGGAGAGGTAGAATTCCAAACGACATGGCCCATATCATCCCAAGGCGGCAGCCCCCCTACTACTCCAAGAATGATTACCGACAGACATTGCTCATTTGCGGTACTGGAATTCCTGCGGGACGACCAAAAGTTGGGTATATAGGAGGAACTGGCTTATAGGAAAAGTGGAGGGCTTAAATCACTCTGGATCCAGTTTTATCAAGATAGCTTCCAAACCCACAGATTAAAGCAAACTTTCAATAATTAAGAGGATCTTTAGCCTGAACCCTCCCCCCCCCCTCTAAAATGGTAATCAATATCATTGAGATTCGTGTTTTGCTAATAAAATGCACCCGGGGCCCCCCTTGCAAAAAAAAAATATATTGGCTCAAAGCCATCTTGCTATTTTGTGACGCAAAATCAATGCGTCCTGTACGAGGCTGATCATTACCATTCTGACGTTAACACGTCGGTGCCAAACCACTTGGACGCGATCGGTTTTGACATCAACAAAGTACAGGGGTTGACAAATGATGCTTTAAAAAAAGTGGAGGGGGAGACAGTCGCTGGAGGGTTGTAATGGCCACAGACGTTTATGCAAATGTCTGCTACATTATATGACAAAAAAAAACGGAAATGAATCTTTCCCCCTCTCGTCTCTTAAGACTGTTTTCTTCCAACTAAGATTAAATGTGGGTGAATAAAGTCGTTCCTATGCGAGGAAGCACATTCTCTCATTAACCACTGGTCTACCCCCACGACGCATCAATGGGGCCTGAAAGGACTATATCCCCAGCCATATATCCCCAGCCCCTTCGTCTCTAAACGAAATGAAAGTAGAGAAAATATTCCGAGGGGTGTGGACAGAATACTGAAAAAAAGAGCCCCCCCGGAGGAGGTCCAAAATTCAAAAAATTCCACCCCCGCACTCGGTAATTGAAAAGGAGGGGGGGGGGGGCTTTATTTGCCAGCAGAATATTGCTGCCGGGCCTTTCCAATAAAGAAACTTCGCCCCCCAAATTTTGTTACAGTTATCACAATATTGTTTTCTGAGATAATGTTGCAGGTACATACTCTGGGAGAAAAAAATATTGTTGCGTGCTTGATTACATTGTTAAGCAGCCGCCTGCATTGTAACAAGGTGAATAGTTGGGGAGAAAAGTTGCTTCTAATATCCGGGGGGGTTCTGACTGGCAGGCTTTTGTACCTGGCCTGAATTGTAGTTGGCAAATTTTGTAATGAGATTCAAAATTGAAGTGCTAATATTAAGGACAGCGGCCCAGAAAAGGGTCTGCTTGGCTTTAATATTCATGACGAGGCACCGGGCCGCCTACTTTCATAAAAATGCATGGATATGGTTTACCTTGCACCTAGCTACCTTTTACAGCGTGAAAATCAACTTGATAGGATAATTGTCACGTTTGAAATCGCTGCTTGATTTGCATAAAATAATTCCGCGCGGTCATTTCACCCCTGCTGGAGAAGTCTTTTCATGTTTCCGCCCCCCATTCCCACCCAAAATATCAGTACAAATGTGTGTGAAACATGACCAGTCAGTAACAGCCGAAACTTGCGCAATGTTTCCCCCCATTCAGACCAAAAGTTCCATCAATGAGCATTAATTATTCCCTCCAGTCCTTCAAAGAAAGAACCGATAGAATCGCCAATATGTCCTCCATTCGATCCCCCTGGTTTTTGAATGACATTTCATTACTATCCTTCTATAGTCTGGCGCCACGTTCCTATCCCTAATGCATGTGGACTTGAGCCTTCCGCCGGATAGGACGACAGGTGAGAAAGGTCGTGCAAAAATCCTGTTTCAGGCTTGGGACAACATGTACGGACTTTTAGTGCAGGTGGCGCCTTCGCCCCAATGTAATATAAAAAAATGAAACCGGTTAGATTAGAAGGCGATCGCCATAAGGGAGCTTACATAAAAAAAATTTCTTCATCCAAAAAAAAGAGTAAAAAGCAGCAGCGAGGATGATGATGATGGCCTAATCGTCCCTCGCATTCCGCAGCAGTGTTAATTAATTCAAGAGCAATTCCAAAGCGACGAGAGGTCCTTTTGTCTCCTACGCCAAGAGCGTGTGGAAATTGACGCCTCCACGATTTGTCCTCAATATTTTTTTTGCGCGCCTGTAATCCCGATAAGGCGACGACAAAAGCCAGCGTAGAGACGACATTATTGTTTCAAAACCCCGGGTCTTCTTTTGTTGAATTAAATTCAGGGAAAAGGTCCAGCTAAGTGGAGCAAGCAATGATATGTCCAAACTCTCAAACTTTGTGATAGAAGCAGCCCGCCTCGGTGTGTCGCAAATTGCAAAAATTCTCGCCATTTTCCACCAAACTGAATGGTCCGATCATTGAAGCGCATTTTCCAGCTGGA
The DNA here is from genome assembly GCA_000934665.2 of Catajapyx aquilonaris. NCBI lineage: Eukaryota > Metazoa > Arthropoda > Diplura > Dicellurata > Japygidae > Catajapyx > Catajapyx aquilonaris. The sequence goes on from KZ539683.1 coordinate 5,765, forward strand.
AAAATCGGAATAGCGATGTGGGCATAAAAAAATAATTTCTACTTAATTGCATTCATTATCTACCGGGTACTTTCAGACAGGTCATTAGAGCGCGACTGAACGATATCGAAACATTATTTTTTTTTCTTCTTCTTTGCTTCCTCATTCTCTGGGTTTCTCCCCCTCCTTCTTCTTGATATAGCGAAAACGACTCTCTTTCGAGGTGGGCGATTTTCGACCTCATCTAACAAGGGGAATGCGCTTGTTAACTCTGCACAGGAGACGAAGGGAGGGTACAGGGGGATGGAAAAAGTCGCGAAGAATTGATTAGCTCCTGGTGGATGCTCCAATTTTTCCCTCGGATTTTACCCTCCAATCTGCCGTTTTTCTTGACTGGGGGGAAAGAAACCTTGGCCTGCATTTCTTGAACTNGAAGAAACCTTGGCCTGCATTTCTTGAACTCTTGGCAAGAATACAACCGAACGAAAAAAAACCCCGGTAATGATTCCAAGTGTAGGTGAGACTCCAGAAAAACACAAATTTTTACAAAACACAGCGACATGTTACACGGAAAACTTTGTCAATTTATGGTGACAATGTGCATCAGGATTGCTAGGGGTGGCAACGATTCTATTCAATTTTGTGCTAAAGGAGGAAAAAGAGGAATCTGTAGGGGGGGAAAGTTCACTCTCGACTGCTCTTAGCACGGAAATGAGAAAGATTCGTAAATTACAAACCCTATTTGGGAATCTAACAGTCGGAATGGGGGAAGGAAAGAAGAGATTTTTTTTTCAACCCTCAAAAACCCTCAGTATGTTCCAAAATGAACCTCGTTTTTTTCTCTCTCCCTTCTAGGGTAGAGAGAGCCTGAAAAGTCCAAATCTCCTGCTGCGTCCCCAGAAATTTTCTAGGGGTTGGGTTAGAAAATGCGTGACGAAAGGACTTTCGGTGCGGAAGTGGAATAACTGCCTGTCATCTATCACCAGGCCTCGGCGTATCATACAGAGCAGACAGAGCACGAGCCTGCAGGATAAAAATTCCTTCCATTTCTTGAAGGATAGCAGTCATAAAGTGGGGGGGGCCTCCCCGACAAAACAAATACACATCCCTCTTATTCGACCCCCTGCAGCTTCACATTCCTCAACTTATTTAATGCACTGGTCCATGCAATTCAAATGTGATTCCCAGTGCTTAAAGGTGGGTTCACACTGGTGTCGTTCTTTGTAAATGGTTGTTGAAAAGTAAGTGTTAAATGCTGCAGCTATACTATTTGTAGCAGTCGCAGCAGGCAATTGAATGTTATTATCTTTTATGATTTTATATTTTTGTTATTACAGTTCAATCCGGATAACAGCCTCGGCGGTAACAGACTTTCGGTTATAACATACTCGAAAGGCCAGTCCCTGATATAACAAGACTCATTTTCACCTCACCTCTGGTATAACAGACCGTTTCTTGGCCCCTTAAGGGAAATACGCTTTTTCTGGTAATAAATTGGCAAAAAGAAGACCGCAGAAGAATATTTCGTATTTTTTTGTTCTGCATAATTTTCGGGTGAGCTAATATTGAATTTTTGGTGGATTTCAATAATCAGTGGACAGGATAAGTGACAGTTTGGCTATAACAGACCCTTTCCGCGGTCCCCTGAAGTATGTTATATCCGGATTCGCCTATTTCATTTTGATTCTAAACTTTTGTTATTATTTCATTATTTTATTCGGATTTTGCAGTTTTTATGTTACAGTTTTATTCGGATGTTATTGTGTCTTCTTTGATTTCAGATTTTTGCATTTTTTATTACTTTTTTATTTTTATTTTTTGTAGAGTCAAGGTTGGACGTTACAGCAACAGAATAAAAGTATACGGACCAGCCCAACAAGCCAACGCGGTACGAACCGTCGAAAATTCAAATCTTGAAGCAGACCCCGCAATCGCCTCCAATAAATTCCTGCTCCGATAAGAAAGCGCCCTGGGTTTTTTTTTTTTGTTTGGGTGCAGATAGGCCACGTGGCCATTAGCCGGCTTTGCGTGAGCCCCTACCCCGCAGATAAAAATTAATGTATTGGCCATTTTTGTCATTTGAATCCGGGCACGGGTCGATATGGAAAGGAGGTGGTATTCCCGGGGCATTGTCGCGGATTCCTGGCTGGTAATACCCTTTTGATGGCGCCGGAGAAGTATAGGACCGGGCGTCGCTGGCTGCTTCTGAGTACATGGAAAGGACAAGGAGTTTCCGCCTTGCTACTTCCCTTGTGCCGGCCCCTTAGTTCTCCGCAAGACGTCCTTTTGCTTGCAACTTACAGCCGCAGCTCCATATACGTCAGTATGGCACAATGAGCTCTACTCTAATTCAAAACGCGCCAGAACTTTGCTATTATCAGGCCCCTTACAAAGGAACTTTGCTTGTCGGGCTCCCATTACTAATTAATCTGATACTACTAGCTTCATTATGACGGAACTTCACTGATAAGCTTATAACAGTATGTATCTTTCACGGGCTGCGTTATTCAAACACTCGCTTCTTTGTTGGATTTTAATGAAAAGTACATGGCCATGAAATATTCAGGCTCGGGCTCCCAAATTGCTACGCGTAAGCTATCTGGCAGGAAACCCGCGGGTGTGTTTAATGAATTGAGGGGTGGGAATAGAGACAGAAAGAGAAAAATCCGATCCAATCCTGCCACCCATCCTATTATTATTTTTTAAAATGTTCATAAACACAAATATCGCAGTCAACAAGTAACTTCTGCTTTCGGGGACGTCACATGACAGCCTGTACGTGTAACATGTCAAAAACGATTTATATGATTCCCATATGCATTAGTTTGTAAATGCGATTATTATAATAATTATTGTAATCCGATTTGCATAATAACTCAACTAATATGGTGTAGTTTATAGGCGTGTTGCACAAATAGGCGTGTAGTGTTACGCGGGAATTTATATCGCCCGTTTGACGCATTTTTTTCTCAGCACGGTTTGGCATGGGACTGCGATACGATATTTAGCACCCCAGCAATTACACGCATTCACACTGGATTTACAGTCCTTCAACAGTTGACTACTCGCCCATGCTGCATTCTCCCGTGTTCTGGATTGGACCTTTCCGGATCCGTGAGTGTTACACAACAGCTGACCGTCACATATCGTTTGGACCTCCCGCACTATTCCTGTCCCCTGCATTTGTCAGAAGCCATCCAGCTCGGTCTGCAACCCACCAGAAGAGGGTCAGGGAGCAATCGCGTTTGACATGTGCCCTGCTTAGTGCCATCCCCTGTGAAGCCCGAAGAGCGTGAACCTCACGCATCACTACCCAGAAGTAGCAGCACCCAACGAACAAGATAGCCCCCCATCCTCTCCATCCTTTCAACATTTTTTTTTTCCTTCTTCTTCCTTCAACCTTCTTCTTTAGCCACTTTTCCCCAGACGCAATCCATCTTCCTTTTTCCACCCCACCCTCAACCCCCTCGACTCCTCGACTTATACCCTGCAGCTCTCTTCATGGATATATTATATCAACCCTAGGTTGTCCCCCCCTTTTTTTTCCACCCTACTCCTCCGGGCCTCCCATCACAAATCGATGATTATCGATAAAAAGCGGGAGCGAAAGCACTTCGCCGAGAATATTTCTTCGATCACGCTGGAAAGACTGGAAGAATCAACCTCCCCATATTTTTTTTGTACAAAAACTCCCCAGCCTCCGATGATGTGCAAACACCAAGTGTGGACAGGGGAACCCCCTAACGTTATAAAATTCATGATGGAACATCACATAAGCGCTACGATTTAGGCAGATGCTTTTTTCCCCCCTCTCTTCCATCGAATGATCTATAACTAGAACTGCTTAGTATATTTCAGAAAAAAAGCTGATGCCACCTGATCCCGATCAATACCCTATTTTCTTCCGTACGCATAAAGCAAGATTTATGGGCTAATGTTTTTTTTAAATAAAAAATAAAGAGGACGAGTCGTCATTAGCGATCTTTTCATCCCCATGTAAAACATGTCTCCTCCCGGAGAACAGAGACATTTTTGTCTGGGTTTTAGTGGAGAGCCCCCCCGGAATATTGCGTCGGAACGGCCTGTTTTAATATTTATCATCCATAATTTCTTCCAATAAATCATACATGAAAAGGCCTCACTTCATACACACGAATAGAGAACTGCGCCAACTTTGAGCATTAAAATTTTTTTCCATCCTCTTCCGTCCCTAGAAAGCTGATTCATTACTAGCACAGCAACAGTAGTGCTTCTTTTTACTCTCCCCAACGATCCTCTTCACATTTGTAGGTTTTCCTCTGCAGAAATTAAGTCGTCCAGCTATTATCCCTCCCCACTCCCCCCATTTTTTTTTGGCAGTAAACACTGCAAAGGTTTCATTTCCTAGAAAGCCCATGTTCAGTTTTGTTAATTGGCTCCGATTTCATTAGGCTTCTCAGCCTAGATAAGCCACCAAGACGCATTATTGGGCACGTAAGCAGCAAGCAGTGAATACCCCCCCTCCTTCAACGGCCTGAGAATCGATACGGGATATGAAAGATATCTGTTTGCACTGGAACCTCTGCCAAATTGCACAAGCACTTACTGCAGCTTCGGATGAAAGATAAATGATGTACCGTTGACTCCAGGAGAGCGCGAGCACTATCGAAGGAGATTCTATGATGATCTGGCGAAGGAAGAAACTTTTCTCTCTCTCTCTCTTTCCCTTACCAATCAATCTCCATCGCAAAAGGCACTCGGTGCAAGGGTTTGGCGGAGTGCACTATCTTGTTCTGCTGTCCGGGCCTACAACCCGTCCCAAAGCAAAAACATTTCCATTTCGACTTTACCCCCAGCATGTTTGCAGACCGCGAGACGATAACAAATCGTCGCCCGGGCTCATTCGATTCCACCCCCGAACAAGACATGCCCTGTTGCACTCCCAGCAGTGATTTAGCTTTCCGAATATCCGCCATGAAACAAGACCTCCCCTCGGTTCACTCGATATCTCATCTAAAGCGCACTTTTTTTTCTGACCCCCACTATTGGCTATCGACACACCGATTTGTCACACTTTTTACAGTCACCGGTACTCATTTAACAATGCTATTGTGACTGCATTAATGAAGCAAACTGCTCCGATTACCGCCATGTCAAGTCTCCTCCAAAAACCTGGAGAGATTCGAATTTCCCTGCGACCAAACAACCACTCGGAAAAGTTTCTTCTCTCCCCCTCAAAAAAACTCTTTGCGCCATTAGGTCGGATTTCTTCTTATCGCTTAACGAGCTTCATTTGCAATTAGTGCTCGGAATCCCACCGAATTTCGCCACCTAATTACTCTCAACAGCCGACACTATTTACACAAGTCCTTTTCCTCCCCCCCCCCTTCCTGATGCCAACAGACTTTCTCTGATGTCAGTTGCCATTTCTTCTTCTTCTTCTTCCCTCAGGCTTTCCCCCCCTTTTGCTCTTCACCTTTTAAGTCGAGAGGCATCTCCCTACTTTGCAAATGCCTCCTCCAGGAAATCTTAACGCCTTTCAAAATCTCCGCCTTTCGACCTTTGCTTGCAGATCAAGCACTTCCCAAACCCTCCCTCTTTTCTGCGGTCCCCAAGCAAAGAAGGTTCCCTCAAAAAAGAAATCCCACGATCGCACACAAAAAAAAGAGTTGGGTGAGCTTCTTACGCGTCATTAATTTTACAAACGGGCCCAGCTTGCAAAGAGCGACAACGACACCCTGCCATTCAGAGCGGTCCACGAAGCATCTTCCCAGTTTCTAACCTAATTAGGCAGGTATCTGTAATCAGATTTAAAATGTTTTAACTATACTCCACTAACTCCTCGAGGGGCTTAGGTGCAACGTAGGGTGAAACCGCTCATTTAGCAGTTTCTAACTAGAGCAGAAGTTCTGTTGAAAGTGATTGCCCAGTTATTTTCAACTGCTAAATTTTTTTTTGCTGAGTATCCCATCAGCATTCCGGTTGGACCACCCTGTACTTCGACATTGATCTTGCGAGTGTTGTGCTCTCTGAAGTGATAAAGTGGCATGTCAGACAGGCCTATTGCCGGCTAAAATATGGGCTATGGCGTTTGGATTAATAGGCTCGACGCAGGGAGCCCCAGGTGAGGCCCTGCTGCGACCCCAGCGATGTTGCAATGTCCCGAGGGAATCAGAAGAAGGTCCAGCAGATGTGTATGAGCCAGGGACATCCTTCAGGTGCTTGACTAACTCCAGGCACTTGGACAGCAGCATGTACGGTCCCAGAGCCGCAAGAGAGCGCTTGAAGAGAACAAAGGGAAGGGTTTCTCCTAGGGGAGAAGACACTGTGTGTTTGAGTACGGTACCAATTACGCCCCTCTCCCAGGTAAGTGTGCGCAAATCCAATGCCGCCACACGACCTTTAGCCGCTGCCTACAAAGGGCCTCTCTACTATTTAGCGTGTCAATATTATCCAGAGATGACAACTATGAAACGGGGAAACTGTACACAGTAGGAAGCAAGTCCCGAGGGGAAAATTGTAATTGCGCTAACAGCAACAGTGTTACACTGTATATACGTTTGTTTTTTTAACGATATCATGAGACGCAGGGATCATCTCCTGCAGGAAAAGGCTGATGGCATCCTGTTTATTCCCCCGAATTTCCGCAACAACAACCCTGCTGGCACGATTTATTAATCACATCACGGCTCAGCATGCTCTTCCGCCACATTACCACCCGAGATACTGCAAACTCTATTCTTCGCCCCCGCTTTCTACCATCCCCATAATCATCTCTAATAGTTCTCAACTACCCATAATTATATCACTCGGCGTCCATTGCTCCTAATTGCAATTAGACAGGTGCCCCCCCCCCTCCTCCTTACACACTCTCCACCTCAATGCACTTCCATGTCCACCCAGTGCAACGACATCTATTAAGCAAACAGCATTTGCCCATGACAGAGGCGCAGGAAACTTCAGCCATCCGTTGTCTCCATTGCACGCTGGGATTTTGGATCAACAGCTCGGGATCCCTCCGACAATGACTTCTCCAAGACCAGAGACCTTCCCCCACGCCTTTCTTGGTCTCCTCCTTCGCTCCTTGATGAGATGGACTCCATTCGAAATCCCAACCCTCCCCGACCGAAATGTCTCTTAGACCGAGTGAATCATTAATGCCAAGATGGTCGGAAGATGCTTGGCTCTAGTATAGGCGAGGAAGATTTTCAAGAGTGGGCTGGTACAGTGTGAGTCAGAAACTGCAGGCGTCAAATGTAAGAGGGGTGACCGACCGGGTATGGCATAGTTCTGACTCACCCTGTACGACAAGGTACGGTATAAAAAGAAAAATGTAGTCGGGGAGGGCAGCGCAATGTCAGTTTTAGAGCACGTCATTTTGAGAATCCAGAATGGGCGAGCAACCGTCAGGAAGACGACCTTTGTTATTCCCCAAGGTTTGGGAAGAGTGAAGAGGGAGGGTATAGGGGAGGAGAAAGTTTCATAAAGACGTTTTCGCTTTAATAAAAATTACTGTCAAGCTCAACGAGGGGGAAAAAGGAGCGAAAGAACCCCCATTGCCACCGGCCCTATCTGGATGACGTCGCAGAAGCAGCGAGAACCTGCAGTATACTGCTCTCGTTGTCTGATCATATCTTTTGCACTAAATGATTATGGACTTATTCAGGAGGCAAAACCGAATATTGCGAGGAGTCATTCACACTACACGTACCGGTACGCATACAATAAATCAGTAATTATGCCCAAATTAATACCAATTACGACCACGCCATTACACCGGTCTGCGGCCTGGGTATTCTCAACCCAACAATACTGATTGATGAGTGCTTTTTNCCACCAAAATGTTATGCTGCTGCAGTATACCTTATAATGTGACGGTACTCCCGCGCACAGCATTATGAAACGAGGCGCTCGGTGAAGCGTTTGACTTGTGTCACGACGTCGACGATTGATGAATCTTCAAAACGCGATGGCCAGTTTATCACTCTCTTGTGCCTCCGCCGTACTCAATTGATTTATCGAATCCGCCCCAATAAATTACGGGCCCGGTTACAAACTTGTCAAGGCGTAAACCGCACGAAAAAAAATGCTGGAAGCTGCACCATGAATAACCCCTGTAAAGTGACTGCAAAATATTTCCTCTCAAGTAAGAAGGTTCGACTATAGCAACATATCAGGACCATATAAATAATCACAGATTTTCTCACAGTTTCTGTTGTTACTACAAGCCTCTCAAATTCCGTTTTTATGACTCGATGGCAATAATTCATCCCCCGAATCTTCTCTAGCAAGTCAAGAAGCACCCTGTGGATTCCCCTCCCTCCCCAGTTCAAATAACCGCTTTCGGAGTTTTCCCTCACGGGCATAAATAATACAAATCGCGCAATCAAGCGGTGGACAGATGTCTGAGGGTGATTATGTCGCCGGGTATCGATTCTCCCCCACCTTCTCTCCTTCCCCAGGAGCAAGCAACCCAACGACCGAAAGACGACGACGACATCGCCCAAGAAAAGGGTCCTTGTCACGCACAGGGTCTCGAGGCATCTTCAGAAACCGTGCATGTATAGGAAAAGGAGAAGGAGGGAAGGTTAATGCAGCAGCAGGAATGATGATTATTTCATGAGGGCTCATTTCGGTGGTTCCCGGAGGCCACGTGGATAGAAAGGTAAAAGAGAGCTTGTTTCCATAAGAACATCGTTTCAAATAATATTTATCTAATTTGTTAATGGGTACAAAATTGGCATATGAAATTGGTATATAATGGACAAACCAACAGTTAGCTGCTGCTTTGACCGCATTAGCTGCTAATATTATCACAAAGTTCATAGAGGGGTCAAGGAGAGTCACCTGAGGTTATATAATAAGCAATTGTCCATGATGCTGAGCCCCGGTCTAACTAGTGAAGTTACACCTTGTTGACCCGGTATGACTACGTCATGCCAACGCGGGTATTAACCTTATTTTCCCAGAATAATAGTCCCCCTAGGGCCTTAATTATTTTACAATCCGGGCAATTTCAAACCCGTGTGTTTATAACGATGTGGTACCCCCGGTCCATAGCGTAAATATTTGTTTATTTGGTTTAGGGTCTGTATTATATCACAATTAGTCCATTTTCATTGCAGGAATTCTGCGGTTGTGTAGATTTTTAACCGACCTTTTGACCTCTACGCCAACTACAATATTGAAGCTAACCAGCCATTTTTAATCAGTCAGTTTCCACAATAATCATTCCAGAACGTTTCACTTGATATGCTCTTGGCTACAACGTACTTTCACATGCGAACTTTTTCAACAACCAGCTTTATATTTCAAACGAACCGACCAACCCCGTTCATATAACATCACCGCCACCACGCCCGGACGCGTTTGGAACCGCACTTCACAACCCAAATTCGATCTCGAATTACTGATTCTAATATTCAAGCGCCCCCCTCTTGCGCTTCTGACTCACCCTTTTGTTATTGACAATCCTCACATCTGAGGAGACACTTGCACTTTCAAGCCCCCCCCCCCC
>KZ539684.1:2141-15677 GCA_000934665.2 Catajapyx aquilonaris
GCATACCTACCTCCAACTCCCCCCCCCCCCACAAAAAAAAACAACCCTGCCCTCAAGCCCAAATTTCTCTGGAGCAGTAATAAGGCGCTTTGCCGTATTCGATATCCATGGAAATAAAGCGGTAACAAATGTGGCTTTTAGTTAGGAATCAATAGAGATATAGTGGGGAGGGGGGGGGGACGCGAAGTTTTTTTTGGGGAGGGTTGCTTTCGTGGAGATTGATGTTTCAGGGCATTACCAGAGGGGGAATCATACAGGAGGGCAATGGAAGCTGCCAGAATCAGCGATGAGAAAATCGGACTGTTGCAAAAATATAAGACTGGTTAATGGTAGATATTGCAAGAAATCCACCAACTAACCACCAGTTAAAATGTAACTCTCACAATCGATTTGAAGGAACAGCAGAAAACATAAGCAGTGTACGACTTTAAGTGTAATTGAAACCGTTCGTTTAACTACTAGGGGTGTATAATTACGCTTTCTGCATAATTTGCGAGTTCGACGTATTTTCAAACTTTGCTTCGTTGCCCTTATACGGTACCTGGAGTAATAAAGATATTGGGTTACACGACGGTGTTTGTTTCTAAAAGTTCGTTGACTCGTGTTTATGGACTTGATGAAGCTCACAACTTGCAAGTTTGTCACTGATTTCTTGCACTTATTTTAGCCCCCGATGGGGCATGATATCATCTCAGAGAATTATTATGGTGCAAGTACCGCCCTGGAACCAGGAGTTAAAAAATTCCAGCCACCGAAATAGCCTTCCTCTTCAGTAAATTTCGATTTCGGACATGTCAGGTATTGCCGGGAGAGCAGTGCAAAATTGAGTTCTAAAAGTTCGCTTCCCCATATATTGAGAGGGTCCTACTACACTACCACTACTCCCAATAATGACACGAGTGACCCTCTTCCAACTTTTGTAATTCAAAGCCCCTCCAATTTTTTTTTATTTTTTATTTAGTTCACCCCACCCCCGCAGGTCCCCTTGCGTTCTGAATTAACGGTGCTTTACTGGGGCACTATTCATCTATTTCTATCCATGAACGGAGGTTAATGAGGAGTTGTGGGGTTGCCAACTTTGGACTCAATTAGGCGCAAGACAAATGTCCCGAGACGTACAGTATTTATCACAAAGTAGTAGTCACCCACTGTAAAGGCAGGATATTGCACTTAGCTGCTGGAAAGAGAGGGGGGGTTGGGGGAAAGAGAGAAAAACCTTCATCTAGTTTTTCACTAAATGGAGAATTGCTGATGGGAAAGTGCGCAAGGGAAGCGGGGCTAAAGACGCAATTAAAAATATTACACGTGTTTCACCCCCAGGGAAAGAGGCGGGGAAATCAAAAGGGTTCTCCTCCGCCGGTTTATCAAGTCACTGGGGTGTAACTCTGGAGGGTGACAGTGACATTTGTCACTGCTTCACGGGCCAGCGTGCCATGCTGTGTGACTGCGGTTTTCGTGGCTCCAGCCTCAGGACCAAACCCTCCAGCTTCCTCCCCTCCACTTATGTTATGCAGATGTCAAAAGCAAAAAAAAAAAATGTGCCTTGATCTCCAGGGAACCACTTTTACGTTACATTAATGCAAAATTGTACTCACATGTTCATATACGTATTATTAGTTCAATCAGGCATCAAATATCAGAAGCTAACTCGAGGAAGAAAAAAAAACTTGTCATGGAACAGGCTCTAAATTGAATTAACTCCGAACTAACCACAATCAAGTTCGCAAAGTTTTAAAAAGAAACCTCGCGAAAGTAGAATATCAGAAAAAACCAGATCCTTTTCCAGTTCCGTTCCGAACAGAAGCTTACGGACTTAGCGTCAACAGTTTCCATGAATTTGCAAATAAAAGCTGATTACAAGGAAGCCGCATGATTGCATAATTCACTCTATGGGGGTTTTTGGTAGGAGATGAATTCTGCGAAATAGTTCAATGGCGGTTGGAGTTTGCGGGGACATTTAAATGATGAAGAATCGCGTTTTCTCCGAGAGATCAGCAAGCTCCTGATGTAAAGAAACGAGCTTACTGTTGACTTATTGTACGTTTTAAATTAATGAATTTAAAGAGTGTTGCTTACAATATTCTCACAATGTACGCTAAACCCTGGAAATTAAGCTAATGGCTGTTTGTAATGTGCGGTACAGTGCAATATGTGCTACACCTTGAGGCTGATAGGTACACTATTCAAGCCTGAAGTGATTGCTGTTGTTTGTTTATGAAGAACGCTAGAAGTTAGTCCAAAATCATTATGTAACACAGTTATGCAACAGCCTGTGTTTGTTTGGACCTATAATAGCATGCACAACGATTCCACAAATGGATGCCAGCACCAGCAGCACCAGCGACACCATCATTATCCGTCCGCATATCAAATGTCAAATTAGGAACAAGTGTACAAAGGCGGGCTCAAGTATCCCACGCTTTGATCTACAGGAGCTTAGGATTATAATTGGACCCCAGGATTTGATACTACAGTTTTCTTTAGGGGTACACGCACTGCACACGCACAGATGATCCCTCTCACTACATCAGAACAGTAATTGGACGTCTCCTTAGTTCTTCCAACAAACCGGAAAATTCGGACTTTGTGAGTACCTGCCGCTCAAGGATTCTGGAAAATTTCCAGTTCGGACATTGGCCTGTACGTGGCCAGAGAGAGACAGTTAAAAAAATTCCGGTATCGTGCGATTAGTCAAGCGGACTGTATTGTCTCAATTCCCTGAACCTGAAACAGCGATATGCTTTTCCTATACGTGTATGTGTGTGTGTCATGAGAGAGAGAGAGAGAGAGGGAAGGCCTGGGGTATATATACATATCGTTTACACGGGAGAGCTTTACCCTGGGTCCGTATAATGTGGAAGCAGTGTCTCCCTGGAGATGACACCTAGCTGAATGTGCTTTGAAGCACGGCAGCCCTGGCCAGCTGCTGTGCCAAAAGCGCGTATGTATAATGTTTGGAAACTTGTTTGCCCTACGTGCGCTATTTATCGCCCGCGAAATATTCATGCCGACTATAGAATTAGGACCAGCGCTTGTGTGCACATGACGCCCACAGGAGAGTATAATGTGAATCGAGGATTATCTCAGCTGCTTTTTTTTCTCTCGTTGTAGTTGTTTGGTTCAAGAACGTGCGAGTGAAACCGAGCGTATCGCGTGTACGATTGTATACGAGCGTGTGATTTGTGTCTTTTTTCCGGTTGCCTGAATACGGGTGTACTCTCGCGAGTGTGACGTCACGGGCATCGCTTTATTCACTGACTGGCTCTAATCTGACCTCCAGAGTAACAGGCAATAAAGTGGGCAAATGCCACGACCTCGTTACAGGTCACTTGCGTAAAGTAGTACAGTGGTGGAAGTTAATGGATCAGCACAAGTATCGCCGCCTGGTGGAGCTCTAAAGAGGATACATTTCCACTACATAACTGTACTACGATTACGTACAGTCGTTGCAATGAGTTGAACGAAAGTTACACATAATTGCCTGGGCGAGACTATGTCTGTCCACGATGGCTCATCACCAACGTGCATGTAGTACAGTGTTGGATATAAATCGAGGCATACTGCCAGCGACATTTTCCGAAGCGCCAGAAGAAGGAATCTTGCTCTCCCGGCTTGCAGTATCCTTATCTTCGATTCCTTCTTCTGCCGCTTCGGAAAATGTCGCTAGCAATATGCCTCGATTTATGTCCAACACTGTATTACTTTTCCTATGAGAGGGGCAGTAGGGTGCAGAGAGGAAGCCTGCGCCACCTGGTAGTGACATATCGTACTACGTCCAAGTTGGCAGCGTTGCCTATAGTTCTGGTCCACGAGTTAACTCTCTCGTAATCTTACATAATAAAGCAGAAAGTTTGTCTGTATGTTCAAGCTACCTAACCCACTTTCGGACTACTAAGAGTGCTGAAACTTGGCACAACTGATGGTCTGATGATTTACGTGCCGCTAATTGACGGAAAGGTCCGAACTTGATTTTTTTTAAAGTCTAAATGACTAAAACTTAGAATGTTTCCGGTCTGCTGCAATCCTGGATTACTATATGGAAACAGGTTGTGCGAAGCGCTGCTAGTACATAACCTCCTGAGACCCGGAGTACAGTATACTGTACCTTTGTTTTTGGTTTTTACGCGTTTGAGTTAGTCAGAAGGTGCTGGAAAAAACAAAGGTACAGTATACTGTACCAGGGGTCTCAGGAGGATAAATTAATGTACATACGTATATTTTTATTTATTTTAATATAATTTACGTTACCCCATTCTAGGGCTGGGCCCTTTTAGGGGGTTACATGTACATATGTTAAAGTGAACTTATAAAATGCACATGGCAACCGTGCACTTGTCCATTGGCCGAATTAGAATTCAGCAAAACACTACCCGCTGCTGGTGGTGGCGGAACCTCACGCACTAAACGAGCACTAGTATGGATCCTCCCTCGTTCGCTTTATTGCAGTTCGAGTGGAATCGGATAATAATCTGCCGGATACTTCAACAAAAATGGGTGCTGCCCACTGATGACTTTTGACTCCCAAGCCCCCCCCCCCTCTCTTGCCCCCTCTCCACACCATCAGGGGGGGGGGGGGGAGAAAAAAAGTAATCTCGTCAAATGTGAGAAAGTTGGGAATTTGCTTTTCTAAGCCCTGCCTCTTGCCTCTCCCATGAACGGAATGAGTTGAACATAAATACCTAATTTACAGAGTAATCCAGGGTAAAGTTTGAAACTTTCCGACTCTCTTTCCTGGCCCTCCTCCTCCCCCACTTCTCCTTCCCTCCCTCCCTCCTCCACTTGGCTCCGGATGGAATGACCGAGAGATCGTTATCCCTCCAACCTTTCCTATTCCCAGGGTAATCTTTTCAACTTATTATTTTCGCAACAAAACTGTAATTAAGTGGAGCAATATGGCACGAGTCTAATGAAAACTGGGCCCAGGGCACTCCTTTGCCTCGATCTCGGCCCAGATACCCCGGTAGTCTCATTACTCGAACTTTAATAGAGTCTTCAATTATGTTCGCTTAATGCTTTGCCGCCTGGTCCTCTACTAACTATATACGTACAGCACACCCTCGAAACACCCGCAGAGGAGAATAGGCTGGGAAAAACCTTAAAACGAAACATGCCAATTTGGTCGTACAATAACGAAACACCCGGTGGATCACTTCATAGTTCATATAGTATAAACGGGAAAGTTTGTTGGTGCGTATGTATGTTTGTCCGGATTACCTAACCCACTTTCGGACTACTAAGAGTGCTGGTGTAAAATAAAACTGGGGCCAAAATATCAACCTTTGTTATTTTATGTTAATTTAATATTGCCGAAAAATTGGACGCGATTTATAAATTTAATGTTGGTATCACAAACTGAGGGGCTAGAATCACTATGGGAATTGTTGCGCGTCCTACAGTACATTGCATTGTTACAGTATCGCTTATGAATAACTAAAATAATTGACTCTTGGGAGCTGCGTTTTTGGCGGCTGATGATACAAGCTCAACACTCGCGGCTGGGGACGCAAAGAAAATGGCCAAATCGTCACTGTTTGGTCAAGTTTTAAAACCAAAAGCAAGGGTTTGTGCTGGAGTTTTTTTTTGAAGGTTGTGTGTGTGTGGGAGGGGGGGATAGGGGGATGGTTACAAGGTCCTCACTGGCTTCCAACATTATCCAGAGAGGGAGCTAATGGAAACATTTGCATGCGGAAGGGAGCCAGTGGCCAGTGGAACGAAATGGAAGAGGTTGGTTGGAGGGGTGGACCATACGGTCACTCCGCAGGGAGTTAGTTTTTAGAGAGGACGAGGACGAGGGGGGGGGGGGCGAATTTAAAGAGAATAGTGGCTCTCTGCCTCATAGCATTCCAGATGAATTTGTGTCGGGATTGTTACGGATTTATTCATTCTTTGGTGGAATTTCATATCGATCAGGACTTGAGGCATGGTTGTGCTCTTTTTTTTTAAAAAAAAAATAATGTTCAGGTCGTATGATTTGAATGAATGGGGGAGACAGGAAGGGGAAAAAACGTAGTTGACCTTTTGACATTTTGTTGGGTGTACAGTGCGTGAGATTCGATTTGTTTGTGCAAAGATGTCACAATGGGTTTGTAATTTTGTTTAATTTTTTAGGTGGCGGTAATCAATATGAAAGCGTCTGGTTCAAAATCCCTTAACAATCCGTTGTTATTATTGGTGGTGATATATTCGATTTATTTGGTGTTGCGTGGTACGTGCTGGAGAATAATATGTTCAATTGTTCATACAGTCAAATTTTCGAGACAGCAAGAAGTACCCTATAGTGTAAATTTTTAAAGTGGCAAACTACGCATTGTCATTAAAATAAGGAAGTAGCAAGAAAATTGCCAAGAGATGTCACGTCATGTATAAGCAGCTGTGCAAGCTAATTGCGATAGCATAATAATTTAAACGCAAAATTTTCTTTATAAAGAGCAAAATGAAAAGTAATATGCGCTTACCTGTAAATTATTCAATTGCATAAATAATTGAAATTCAACTGAATTCTAAGCCTATTACTTTATTATTCATTACCTTTTTTACTGAAAGCAAGGACTATACATCAAACAATGATTCATAACTTTCGCCACTGGGAATATTCTCTCAGAATACTTTGCGTTATGTGCAGACTTATTCTAACTCTGGTTGAGTACAATGCTCGTGGAATTCCAATTCCCTTGCGGCATATTCTTGCCAATATCATGCAAAAGTAGCCTCGTAGTTTTATATACCTGGCTGAAGCTCGTCTGTAAGCGGCTTACACAGTAGAACTGGAATTTCCAGGTCAAGTGGCGATTACGCATTTTGAAGGTAAATTTTTGAAGTACTCGCATGAGTAATACTGAACTGTTCTTATTCATATTGTATAGTAGTTTTCATATCATTATATGAAGAGTTGCTGATAATCTCGTCCTTATTATAGCCATCTTCCGCACATTTAACCTGAATGTTTACCACAAATGAAGTCGTAATGTCAGCACCTCTTCTTATTGAATGTTTGTGGCCTCCTTACTCAGTTTTAATGAAATGTAATTACTCTCTCTCTCTCTCTCTACAGCACGCACTTGCACTGTTCATGTAATAACCTCTTCCGAGTGGACGATTATTTTTACCCTTAGTTTTTGTACCCACCTCCCTTCACCACACACACGCCATTAAATTCCAACACTACCACCCCTAAAAAGAGGAAGGTCTGCACAAAAGAATTATTGTCGCGCATTTCACTGCCTGGTAACTTTTCGAGACCCCCTCCAGAAAAGCTGCTATTTACCGCACGCAGTGCATGAAACTAATTTCCCATGTAAATCCGCCAAAGGGATTTCGTAGAATACAAAGCGTTGTGTCGGGGAAAAGCTCGCTCCGGACTTGCTCTCTTTTTCTCTCCCCCTCCCACCCACATTTCAGCAGGGTGCAGTTTGTATTAAATGGGAGGGGAGTTGTTTCACTTATTAAATCATGGGGACCAAGGCTGGAAATTATTCCAGTTTTTTTTTAGGATGGAGGGTAGGACCCATGCGTCTCTTCCTCCCCAAAAATAGAGGAAGCCAGAAGACGTTGTCTGACCTAACTTTGCCATGATATAGTGAGGGGAAAAGAGGAAGCAGTTTTCTGGGGGGGGGGGCTAATTCGTTTATCTCTGTCGGGGTTTATCGATGAGATATCGCCATTTAGGGTAAGATCAGGAGGGGAAGACTTTGAGTCAACTTGGGGACAAAGAAGGATCAACGCACTCTTTGTAATTCACTGCAGCTTGCGGAGTGCTTGGTATTTGGGTTGCATCATGCAAGGATGAAAAGCGATCCTAGTGGAAATATACCTTTTGGTCACATCAGTCGGATTAGCGAGAGTGACCAGTGATAGTCACTCTCGCTAATCCGACTCTTCTCACGCCTGCTGCCAAGCATTTTCTTTTTCTTTCTCTGTGGCGCCTTTCTTTTTTTGCACAAGGAGTTCTTCCCCCGCACTTTTCTCCAGGGGTTGAAGGGAATTGGGATGAATGCAAGTTCTTTCGTCAGTGACCAAAGTGACTGAGACGGATGCAGAGCCCGGGAAAGTCCATTAATTAGTTCCCAGATTTCGTGCGCTTGGAAGACTGGGCCCCAACAAATCTGCTGTGAGAATTGGAAGGCTGGCAGCCGCAGCAAAGACCTTTCTGGTGGCGGGGGTGGGAAATTGTGCATTCAGTTGGCATCAGGGGTGGAAAAGAGGAGGGGGGTTGGAAACAGGAGGGGGGGTTTGGTGGCAGCAGGGGAGCTGCTTTTAATCGGCACTGCTTAGGGAGTTATAGCTATACATGCTACACTATCGCAACACTATTTTTACGCTCGCAAATTATACGTAGAACCAGGAGGCTTAAGTTTCAGACTTTTCTCTCAATGTGAAAAGTTTCAGCACTCTCAGTAGTCTGAAAGTGGGTTAGGTAGCCTGAACATACAAACACTGACTGGGAGATTTTATGTCCAGTGACTCATCACCAACGTGCCTGCAGTACTACTGTGAGCGGCCAATGCGCCACCTGGTAGTGGCATATCGTACTACGTCCAAGTGTAGGGCAGTTTTGGCCGAATATAATTTCAGCCAGTTTCATGACCGCCCACTTGGCGTGCAGCTTGTACTACGAGCCAGCTCCAGCAGTGCAGGTTAATCCCAATATTTCAGTTGGTGTATGGCTGCATGCGGTGTAGAGGAGAGAGGGCTTCTTACTGCGGCAAGTGCTTGGAAGGGGGTATATTATAGGGAGGGGGGGTTTGGTGGATAGCGATTGCTACCGACTCCTTTAGTCTCATCCAGGAAGTTAGTTCCAGATGCTCAGACTTGCAGATAGGATTTCCCCCGGTATAGCACGTCGCCTGAGCCTGACACTTGCGGTCGAACACTCGGCTCCTCTTGCTGCTGCTGCACTGCTACGTCGAAATGCTGCTGACGAGAAGAGAAGGAGGGGTTCAATGCTGCCTGGCTGGGGCTCAAGGAGCACCAGTGTATAAGTTTTATCAAGTATCGTGCTGTTGTAACTTCTGGTCCATTTTCGCGTATGATAGGGATGCATAGGATGATGGTACTTGCGCTCTAAGTGGCCGACCCCACGAGTACCTGGGAGGTCCAAAGTTGTCTAATGCACTATGCTAGAGGCAGACCGCTGCCACTCTTACTTGCTCCAGATTATTATTATGCCGACCTAGGTTCTGATGTAAAGGTGCGCTCACTTTCTCTCCAAGTTGGGTTGCTTTCGAAGTTCCTAAGCGAAATGGTCAGTTTGGTTTTGGCAATTTTTGCTGGGAAATGGAGGCAACCACTGATTAATTTTTGTTTCATCACGCATGTAAATTTTTCTACGGGTTATTCTACCCACGGAACTGAATGGGTAGGTTTGCATACTATTACAAAATTGACCGCACAATTGTGTCCACAACGACAAAACACATCAAAATCAACCATGCTAAATTTTAACACATTGCAAAGGACCTAAATCCGAAAGTGCGTTCCTCTTTGAAACTCCGGAGTGTAGTTCGACCTAGTTCAGACCCTCCAGTGATCCCAGCTCTTAAACTTTAATCGGTCGAGAGAATTTGTTAATAGGGCGGGGATTTTGCGCACTAGATTATCCCTCCTGAAATAGTGATGTCACATAAGTTCTAGGTCAATGGGGAAACGTTCGTGGCTCTAATTAACTGAAGACGATCTAAAAAATATGCCAGATAAATTATTAATAGGATATCCTCTTGATCAGCACAAATGTGCATTAGCCACATCTTAATGAACCCACCTTAAGTTTCCATGAAAGAATAAGGATCCACTAAAAATAGCAGCCTCCAGCAGTTAAAACGGTTATGATTCAAGTGTTAGTGGTGCTTACCCGATCCGGTTATAATGCTTGTCGAAGAGTGGCAAGCTTCACGCTTTAAAAATTCCGATTCGCCCACAACTTGGCCCAAATAGAGTTACGGGCCAGCAAGCACCAAAACTCCTCCTTCCCCCACCCCAAAAAAACCCTTCTCCTGGACATGTGTTGTGCATATCGCCGCCAAATTGCAGCCCTGGAAACTACCGGCCATAAATGTCCATAATGGCAAAAAAAAAAAAACCCTTTCCCCTACACTTGAAAATAGCGCCCCCGTTACTTGATGCCGGGGTCTTTTTAGCAGTGAACGAACGAATCCTATTTATATCTTGGGGCCGTCCGACACCTATTTCGCATTAATGGTGATTTATAGCCCAGTTTGGTGGTCCGCTCTCTTAGTGCGTGTGCGAAATTCCTAGCCATCCCTGGGGCTGTTCCGGGAACTTAAAAAAAAAATGACCTCGCTTTTCTCAGGAAATTATTTTCACCAACCCGTATTGCTATAAGGGCACACCCCCGAACTCACCGCCGCTTGTCCGCTAACAAGAACAAGTTGGAGTTAATCACAGGGTCACTTGGCCCACCTCCCAAAATTGTCCAGGTTTTCCAGTTTAATACAACCCCATATCTCTAGTTCTAAATGACCACCAGCAAGGGTAGAAGGGGGGGACCTGAAGAGAAGATTTCACTTACATACAACCATCTAGTGGGACATTACGCTTTTAGAGTGGGGGAGGGATAATGCCCGGTACGTCCTCTTGGAATTTAGGCGCTTGATTCTGGTTAAGCGCTGCTAAAACATTAGTATCATATATACTATAGGAAGGACCACCCCCATCTAACCCAACAGAGTTGTAAAGAGCTGGGAAAATGGGTTTCCAAAATGTGTGAGCAGGAGGCAGAGGGGGCAAAAATGTCTGGCTGGACCTTGCATAAGTTTTAAAGAGGGTTTGATGGCCACGTTTTGGGCCTGTTTCGAAGGAGTTCATGTCGTGTTAATCGCCATACATAGAGCATGAATGGATAATTCAATTGGAGCCAAAATTTCAGCCAAAAATATCCAGCTCGATCACTGAAAACCTGGAATGGATAATTTTATTCACTTACTCTCGGAAAAAATTTCGAGTAAAAATTCCACTCACTTTTTGAGTGAATTTCACTCCGGAAAGATTTACTTTAACTCTAATCGAGTGGAAAATTACTCGAAAGAAGAGGGAAAATGTGTGGGAGACTACTCTTTCATTGAGTGAAACCCATTTGAGTGCAATTATCACTCCATTTTTAATCGAATGATCGACTGATTTTCACTCAAAAAGAGTTGTAGTCAAATCAAGTAAGCTAAAAATCGTGAAAAATCACTCAAATCGAGTGTAAAAAATAAGCTTACTCTATAATTTTTAGAGTGTACCAACTTGAAACTGGGACATGCGAATAATAGTTCTCTTATTTATTTTAATGCATAAATTTCGTGCATATCATTCACACATGTGCATTTTAAAATTCAAGATGTGAATGTAGATGCGTTATGCATTAAAATGAATAAAGGGAACTGTATTATTCACCTGTCCTAGTTTCTAGTTGGTAAGTGATAAAATTATGCAATCTAGGTTTTTCGTTGTGTCAGTACAAAAATAATATATTAAACCTCTGTACAAGCCAGGAATAATAATTTTCAATATGTGTATTTTCCGGTTAAATTCTGACCTATCCCAACAGGCAGTGTTAAGCACTGCAGTTGTCGCCACGTCAGCTGAAATGTCAGCCTGAGGTAAATGTCAACTCCAGTAAAAGAAACTTGACGTCTCCGAGTCAACTCAGCTCGTATTTGATTTTCCTTCAGCTTAACATACTGTAACGTGATGGCAGGTTATGAATGTACCTATTGACCCATTTATGCACAAAGCTTCTCTCTTTTTTTTTGCACTCCAGGGATATATTTTTGTGTATTATATTCCCCCCCTTGATCCCGAGTGAGAGGCCCGATCCAGTTGGCATTTTTCCCTAGGCGACAATAGGTCGCAATGACACTCGAATAGAGCGACTTTTTTTCTGGTGTAAAACTTTTTGGTGGTTGGAGAAGAAGAATAAGAAACAGCCTGATCCTTTCTCAAACGTTGCATGACTTTAGAAATTGAGCTGGCGTGTGTAGGACGAAGAAGAAGAAAAAAATGCAGGAGAAAAACGTTGCCTTAATATCCACTCTGGTAGCCCCCCCTCAAAACATCGAAAGAAGCTCCGATCAGAAGAAGGAGGGGGGTTTGTGGGGGTCCGCAGAGTTAGTAGGGGGGTACCCCCCAAAAAAAGCGTGCGTGTGCGGAAAGATAAAGCTCAGGCCCGTCTGGCGGCTTCCCATTCATGAGATGCCACTCGGATGACTTATCTCGTATACAGACCGAGTTTTTGGGGGTTGCGACCGAGGTATTTTATAACCTTTTGCTACTGTATAGGGGCTTTGATCCTTTTCCCATTTATGACAGGAATGCTGCTTTTGGAGGAGAGGGTGGTGGGGGGTGGGGGAGGCTTGGAGGAGGACTTAGCCTCAATCTGTGGGTGTGAGGAAGAAAAGCTGTATCTTGAGCCCGCGAATTGTGGCTCAGAAGGATTTGATTTCTGCCCAAGAAATTGAGGCTTTATTGCATTNGGGGGGGGAGCTAACCAGATTTTCGGCACAATGCCAGGCTTCCTGGCTGTTACATTTTATTGCACGCAAACTGTATATCAACCACGGACAGTTCTAGTCTGTTGAAGGTATGTGGAAAAAAAGTGAGCATATCCTATGGTAATCAAGTGGAATTTAAATCCCTTCAATGGATATGGGCAAGAGCATAATATGAAACGACAAGACGATATTGTCAAAACCAACATATTATCATAATTTTTTTTGCAAATAACAAAAAAAACATCGTGCCCACATCACACATAATGTAATAAATGTGGCATTTGGGTTAATCCGCGCTGCGGTTCATTCGATGTAAATAGGGGATAACCGTGCATTAACAAATTGAATTGCACGTGACTCGTGAATAAACACTGTTTGTCACTTGCAAGTGCGACGGATCTACAGGGTGGTACAGCACTAAAATAACTAGGCGGATTATTGCAATTACAGGGTGTTCCAATTCTATAATAAAGTTGATTTGAGCTAATTATATTTATTTTTAAGAAGTTAACTTTTAGTGCCGAATTAAGTCGAATTAAACCTAACTTTTGATTCCTGAATTTGGGCAGTCCACCACCCTGTAGATGCACACGCGCACATTGCACCCCTCCCTTTCCGCAAAAAAAAATGCATCAGTGACGGTGGGTGCACACGATGTGTCAAAAACAACCGAAAATATCGATTAGTCATTTCTCACTCGGTCCGTCATTAACCTGTTTGAGCAGTGGTTATGGGTGAGGGCCTCTCTCTCTCTCTCTCGGCAAGCAAGCAAACCCATGGGTGGAAAAGAGAGGAGTAGGGTTAGGGGAGCAATCCACAGCTCGTTTGTCTTGAGCACTTAAAGCCCGTCACCATTTTCCATGATGGCCTGTAAAACAATGACCCTCGGGCTTCCACATCGGAGCAAAAGGGAACACCCTCTCTCTTTTGAGCAGGCTTCTGGGCTCATCTTCAAGCCTAGACCCCGCCTGAATCCTTTGCGAAAAGCATATCGGTAAGCCTTTCGCCTTAATTTGCCGACATAAATCTCCGGGCTGTCATAGAG
>JYFJ02007428.1:0-15695 GCA_000934665.2 Catajapyx aquilonaris
ATAAACATGTCCGTAACCCGGCAGCGCCCAGGATTACCAACACATAAACACAAAAGCACATAAACAGTCGCGACATTACTTTTGCGGTCAATAGTACTGCTAAGTTAGCAGTAACTCGTAGTACGACGAAAATTCCACCGTTCGAAATTAAATAGGAAGTTAGTCATCAGTTATTTTCACTCATTTGCCAAGCACAGGGCCGTTTCGCGACCCGTCCGCGTGAGAGTGCTAGCGCCGCGTCCGATACGGTACCGTATTGGGTAGTGTGACGTCACGAAATGGACGCCTGTTTCCAAGCCTGGTAAGCCCTGGGGTTGGAACGCGGAGTCGACTCAACCCCGCGGATGTTCGACATTATGCATACGGATCGGGCTCAACCCCGGGGTTAACCCCAACCCGCTCTCAACCCGGGGTTACTCAACCCCGGGTTGAGAATGTCCATTATGAATACGGGCCTTAATATTTAGTTTGATTTGATTTTTAATTTTGTTTAAATTTTTTATTATTTGTAATGAAATTTTTTTACATTTCAATTACCTAGCAACGAAACAGTCCTGGAAACAAGGCATAGTGCTGGAAACATGTCACCATGTGGAAACAGTGTTGGAAATACACAGCTTTTGGATCTTCCTTCAAGCTGATATTGGATTTTCCATATCTTTTACGCGTTATTCCGCCAGGCCCAATGCATCAGCCCGTGTACAGGCCGCATTACCGGCTTATTAAACCCTAGTTGCAAGCTCCCCCCCCATTTTTATCGCATCGATTCCTGCAGCAGTAAACATCTCATAAGCAAGAAATATGGGAGGTCCCCATCCTAAGCCAAGCCCGGAAAAGGTGAAGCCCATAAAGTTTGAAAAGGGGGTGAGTGGATAGAAGGGGTAAGGTCTCTCTCACCTGCCACACTGCGCCAAAATCTTCATTCCCAGCTTCCAGATAATAATATCCCCCCCCCCCCCCCTGCTAGANGAGAAGCCACGCAAAGTTTGATTTAGCACAAATTTTCTCGGCTCCTTCAAGCCTCGCCGATTCCAATTTCTGCCTGTCCTACATACTACGACAGAACGTTCTCTCTCTAGCTCCACTCCTTTTTCTCCTTTTTTGCTTTTTTTTTACTGGCGAAAAGTACTTGGTATAAAAAAGTTTTGAGGAGGTACAATGGCGATGTTTGTGCAAACATGCCCAACGCACCTTCAGAAGAGGCTCTCCATATCCGATCCTCCTTTCGATTCACTGGACTTCGATTTGATTTCGCGACTTTTCCTCCATGAATAACAGCCTGCTTTTGGGAGGGCGAATATTACATGTGATTCACTTCGAACTTGCTATTACAATAGACCTCCCGGAAAATGTCGATATATTATGGATGTAATATCTCTTCGGAACAAGTTTCTATATTACAATGATAAAACCGTCAGATTATAATGTTCTGTGAGAAATCCCCGGCACCTAATTTGTATTGAAATTAGCGTAGATTTTTAGGGACTCATTTATACTAATTAGTAAACATGAGTCCACATACTATAGGGAAATGTTGGACACGTATATAACCAGGCCCCCCGGATCCTCTGCTCATTTCGGGACGCAAATGAGTGAGGATTAGCAATTGAGAATTGACAGGCCTACTTAGTTTCGACAACAATACATTAATTGCCATGTTCACTACACGGATCTGGAACGAGGAGTAAAAAAAGCGGGGTATTACTCCTCCCTGGACTTTCTATTAAAATGTGATCAACAGGCTGATCCGCAAAGTGAAATCGTAATCCCATTGGCGTCGCTGGGTTTTTTTTTGCAGGCAAAGAATTATCATAGAAGTAGCAATATTTTAACACCGACCTTTTTATTAAGCTGTTACCCTTTATTTAAAATTATTTAATAAGAGCAGTCAAAAGAGTGTGAAGTAATGATTAGGTTGAAGACATCGGCCTTTCAAGCCCCTGAATTAAAGGATTTCCGAACTTTAAGACATTTGGGATGGCCCACTTGGGGCCATTGCAATCCGACATCAATGGTTATGTTCCCTTCTTTGAAGACTAAACCCACGGGAGCACTCAATAAAAATATTATTTTCATTCAACCTATAATACTATACACGTAACCCACTACTTAAATATAACAGCCTTGTTTTGTACTTGAAACAAATGGAGCAGGAGCAAACCGAATCATATAGTGACAATAAGTGAATTCAGTGTAACTTCAAATATAACTATGCAAAGATGTATAATAATGTTTTTTGTGAAAGTGCATTTTTTGAGAGATGTGCTCTGATAGTTCTAAGCACTATTTATTAATAGAAGTCGTAACCACTAGAGTCATAACAATAACTTCCCAAGGCTTCTCGTCAGGTTCAGATATTTAATGAGGCCTGTTAGAAAGAGCAAATTACACATCCAATCACTGTGTTTTTAACTGCCCGGGACACCATCCCTTGTTATGGCTGTTAATTTATCGCAGGAAGTACTTCAACAAAGTTCCGGCCATATAACCTGGAGATGTCCATAATTCCGTAATAATCGGGCTCCCAAAAAAATAATATTTTTAAAAAAGAAGGAAGAGTGTTTGAATCACTACAGAGCCTGTGGGGGTTGTCGGAAGCAAAATTAATGACGTTGGCTCAAAATGGAGGCCTTTTCTTGTCATCTCTCTCGTAATTTATCAACTGTGTAACCTGGCGGCAATGAAGGGCTCCATAATATCGAAGCTTGTATCGTAACTACTAAAAAGGAGTATAAAAAATTTTATTTAAAGTACTGGCTTAGTACAGAGAGATGACGATGTAGATTTTGCAACGAACCCTGCAAAGCCCGGATTTTGATCTCAGCATTGTCCGGAGCATTATCACGTTGAATGGTATTACGCTCGAATAGAGTGCAAGTACAGTAAGGTACTTACACTGGTAACATGAAATATGAGCACAATTATTATGGGCGACGGCGCTTGCTGGAATCATCAGTGCCGTAATAACAATGAGGGCTTGAATAGTATTAATTACGTAGTAATAATTACAGCCAGCGCTAACTACTAATTAGCATATTGTACAAGTGGGCTGCAGTAAAGTGTTTGACCTACTTTGTACGAATTGTAATAATTTCATGGTTGCAATAGTCATTAATAGAATATTGGCTCTGTACATCTGTATTCCCGCAGTGAGTCATCAGTATATAGTGTGCCATATATGTGAGATCTAGAGTCATCGTATGCAGCATGTGAATCACGAAAATTAACCACTGCAGCATAATTGGCAAAAAATAGCCAATTTCATTTACGCAGTACAGACCACGAGCAGCAAGAATTCACAATTTTTTGATTCGCAAATAAATGATGGGAAGGGTCGTTATAGCTTCTTGATTGCTTCCAGCTGTTAATTTTCTTATGCTCTCCTGCCTGTTAATTACGTTCTAGATTTAGAACCTGTCATCTAAACATCTCCTTAGAACAAGCTTCACGAAAATAAGTTAATTGGAATGGAGCTCCCCCCCCCCCCCTTCAGAGGTACAAGGTTTTCGAGTAATCAGGAGTCTCCCCCTTTAATGAAAACCCTTTCACAATGCTTTTTCTCTTTCTCATCGTGCAGCTGACGAATCGGACGTATCAGGGTTTTTTAAAAAAAAATCTATGATCGTAATATTTACTTCAGAATATAACTTACTAGTAAACCCCTTGCCAAAACTTGGAAAAACTGTCAATGTATTACCATTCGCTCACATAGATGGCGCATCCTCCCTCTCTGCACACTTCTGCCAATCTCAGGGTCGTGGAACTTGTTTATGACTCACCCCGGACAAACAGAGGCGCATGATCAATTCAATTGTTATTGATATTGAAAAGGTGCAGTTTTTTTTTTGAAAACTATACGCTCCATTTATAAGAGGTGCACATTTTTATCTACTTTGTTAGGAACAGCTTCCACAAAATAATCGTAAAAGGCGACTTTACTCAATTCGCGAAAAAAAATCCCAACGCTCTCTCTGCAACCCGCAAATAAACAGACCGAACAAAGCCACACCCGAATCTGCGAAACAACAACAATGTTCGCGTAACGAAAAGTACGGAAAGAATTACACAAGTAAGATAGCGGATGGGGCCTGAATAATAATGTCACCTGCAGATTCCCAGAAGCCTCGCCCATTTCTCAAGCCTTGTCTTCTTGAGATGTAAATAGGCCTTGTGAAGCTATTCAACATGCAATTATTCACTCCCGCGCCTTCGCTAGGGCATATATTAATGCAATTTACTCTCTCCCTCATGGTGAATATTTCCCGGCGACAATGTCTTCGCAAGCGTCACAGTTGCCAGCAAGGGTTTGCATTGTTCCGCCCCTAATACAGGGTGGCCCCGCAACAATACGTCCTGCAGGGTGAACTAGTGGGGTCCAGACGACCACTTTAAGTCGAGGTGTCGTACGGTCTCCGGGATGTTCGTTACTTAGGAAATGGGCTTCAAACGGGTACGAAATTGTACCTGACTCTCCATGCAGCCTTGTTATGTATTCCATTTGAAATATTTGAGAACTACTGGTGAAGTCCTTGCCAAAACCTATACAAATAAAACTAATATTCTTGTAACCACGACCAAAATAACTGCTTAAAACAAAACTAAAGTTCACATAACCACCGAATAGTGACTGTTTGAAATAAAACTAACATTTTATAGCCACCACAAGTAACTGCTTAAGATAAGCTAATTAACCACCAAAAATGGAACTGTTTAAAATAATTCTATTATTAATATAACAACAGGAAAGTAAAGCTTTACGTATAAAATTAACACTCATAACGTCCAAAAGTAACTGCTTAAAAATAAAGCCAAAATATTATTAACCACCCAAAATTTAACTTTCTACAAAGCTAATATTAATAACCATCTTAAAAGTAACTTCTTAACATAAAACTAATTTTTAACTACGAAAAGTAACAGCTTAAATTAAAGCCAATGATATTTTACAGCCACCAAAATGTAACTGTTTAAAACAAAGCTGCAGTAATATTAATAACCACATAAAAGCAACGGCGTAACACCAAACTAATGTTTATTAGCATCATAAGTGCTTACTAATGTTTCATGACCACCGAAAAGTAACTGCTTAAAATAAGCGGCTTACCCAAAAATTCAGAGTAGGAATAACATCCTGCGAATATAAATCTGTGGGAAAACCTCGTAAGAGAATCAGATCCTTCATCCACCAGGCAAAAAGGGAGGGAGGGGGGGGGGGGGAAGNATCGTGATGAGTGAGACAAGGTCCCCCATGGGCGACTACAAATCCAATAGTCTCCCAGCTTCGATCAGGAGTATGCCGGAGGGAGAGGGAGAGGGGTGTGGAATATAGTCTTTCTCTATAGTATACAATCATTCTCTCTGGAGAACCGACCGATCCCCCCCTTTTCCTGGTAATTACTGGGGGAGGGTTCGAAAAGCCTGATATCACGGAGAGGAAAGTCTCTCCAAATGGACCCCTGTGTTTAGAAGATTTGTATCGGCTAAGTACTTTCTTCGCCCAATGACACGCAGGGTATTCGGAAACACCTGATGTCGACACCCTTGTAAATAAATGGATATTATTATTTTTTTACCTGTACAACCATTTTTTAATTTACTCATTGAATTGTGCGAATCGACAAACCAGTGTCAAACCGATGCATTGGCTTTCTCCATCTTTTTTTCCCCCCCTTCGCCAAACTTGAAGTCCATCATAAGGCACTTCACTGTTGGATATCGACAACCGATAAATCGAGAACCAATGCAAGCGAAGAAAAAAAAAAGAAGTTCCGTGACGCAATGTTCGATTTGTAGTCTGCCAGTCTATTCACAGTGTGTTTCAAAAATCTTCAACTGATGAAATCTTAGAACACGTCTATTCACCAGGGTCGTGCACAACTTTCAGTGATATTCAGCCCTAAGCTGCTCAGTTTAAAGCCGTTACTTTTAAACCGTTAGTGCTAGCAGTTATTAGTATTAACTGCTAATATTAGGTCGGATTTAATTGCCTTATTACAAACATTGAATTGAAATATTTTCTGATTGAGAATGACCCCATTACACCATTTCCCATTGAACGTCATTATTTGCAGGGTATACCACGTAACTAATGTAAACTAATATTGTACTAAATGTATCTACATTAAAACGCAGCTTCAATTAGTATTAATAATCGCGCACATGTTACATACTGAGTGGAGTTTTGTGCATTAAGCTGCTTATACAGGGTGTTTCAACTTTTTGTCCGAACAGTTATCGGAAAAATGAACGTAGCTGCTACTTTGTGAGCAGTGACTTGCAAACGGTGATTTTTCGGAGGAACGGGGAATATTCCCTGCTAATGGTAGGTTGAAGTGGCCCGCAGAAAATTGAGGGTCAAGTCTGGAAAAAATAGGTTCACACATGCCATGGGATGTGTGACCCTCTTTTTCCCCATTCCCCATTCCTCCGACAAATCACAGGTTTCAAGTCACTGCTTACAAAGTAGCAGGTACGTGCAATTGTCCGATATAAACTGTTCGGACAAAAAAGTCGAAACATCCTGTATTCATCCGTTTACTTATGTCAGTTACCATAAGTATTAGCTGCTAATATTATGATGAAAACTTTTGCCATGTATAGCTGGTGTTGGTGGTACACTTTGTGCTAATATGAGTAGCTAATATTCACTACAAACTCTTTAAAAATAAACCGCTTAACCGCTAAGGGCATTTCTATTGGCACACCCTGTGTTTTGTTCCCTTCAAGACGATTGGACTTGAGATTGCTCATTAAGAAAGAGCCGTAACTCTCGCGACAGGGGCGCCTCAATTTCGCAAAGAAAAACTATTTTTTTGGCGAGAGGTGTCAGCTCGTGCCAGCCAATCCAGACTGGACTACTTCAGAGAAGAAGAAGGTCGGTTATAAAAGAAACTAGACCATTCCTTTAAAGAAGAAGAAGAAAAAAGAAGGACCAAGGTGACGAAATTAAATCACCTGGTTGGTGTATCTGTATGTTGAGGCGACAAAAAAAACTTCTTTTTTTCCAGCTGTAATCAACGTCTCATTTAGAACAATGCAGTCCTGTTAGCGTCTAAAGTAGAGAGCGGGTGTTTCCTAAATGACCAACCTTCTGGTGCAAAGCACTCGAATGGGACTCGAGGGAGAGTCAAAAGGACCCAGCCAACCTCGACTGCAACGACAAGTAACGAGCCAGAGTTTCAAGAGGACGCCCGCTCATTAGCCTCAAAAAAGTAACTTTAAAGACAAAAAAAAAGAAAAATCCGGAAAGAATAAGAGGAAAATCCAGTTTTGGTGCGGGTTCAGCAAAATTCCTGTGCTTTTCTATGCTACAATAAGTTTTAGATGTAACACATAGCACGTTTTCCGATTCCAAGGTTCAACAGCTATGGGAAAAGAGATATTTAATTGCTTATGTTAGCTTGTTTGTAGGAATCTACCTAGCCTATCAAATAGATCTGAACAACAAGTGCGTAAGTCAGTTTCAATGTAGCATAGCCAGTTTTCTGATTCCATGTGCTATGGAGAAAAATATTAATTGTTCATGGGGGAGCTTGTTTTGTAGGAATGTACCTAGCCTGTCAAAACCTATGAACACCATGATCAGATAGGGGCATAGTCACATGTGTGCAAATTCTGTCAAATTATCATGCAAAGTGTTCAGCTACACAATGCACCATCGGTTGTAAAGCGAGGCGTATTGTGTTCTGTAAAATTTGTTGACACATCCGCAGAGCCACCCCTTACAATTGGTAACGGGGATGTCATCGCAGCGAAAGGTCCTTCTCCAGAGGGGTGTGACATGGGTAATGAGCAATTACGTTAAGTGTCGAGAGAGGATTGTGATCGATAGCAAAAAAATGACGTTTACACAGAGATGGCGCAAAAATGGCTCGCAAACTGTGCTCCACAAAAAGATTTGACTCCTGCAACTTTCAGGGTCGTAATGACTCACGCTGGACAAACAGAGGCACAAACTCGAGCCTATTTTTGGCCCACTCTAGAAACACCTACTAACACGGCTATAAAAGCTGCATAGAAGCCAAGTGCATTCCGGGGACAACAAAGAGAGAGAGACCCTAGTCCACTGCCCTCCCGTAGCACCATTATTGCCTTTAGTTCCAGGAAAGGTGTCAGGGAGTGTATAATAGGACCTTGCTCTATAATTATCAAGTGCCTCACTTTGTACCACGGTGATTGCTGGTGGAGAAAGGGAGAAAAGGAAGCAAAACAACTCGCACGGTGCCTCATCACCAGTTGGGGCAACCATGGACCTTTTCATCTAAAATTTTCATATACTTAACTTTTACTAGCAGGGGACCCGTTCTTCTCACGGTGATTGATAAAGAAAAGAAATGTGCCATAATATTACCGCCGATGAGACCCCAAACAAACAAATTATCTATATTTTGGATATTTAGACTCAAAAAGTGCATGTTTTGGACTTTTACCTACATCAGTGGCACGTAAGAAGTCAGTGTGCCAACTTTCTACCCTCTCAGTATACCGGAAGTGGCTTACGTAGCCGTGACGTACATAAATACCAACAAACTTTCCGCTTTATATATAACTTATATGAAAATTACGTAAAGGGTTAAATATTTCGTCCACATGTCACACAATTTCGTAACAGTAGCTGACAACATGAAGAGTTTCACTATTGAGTTGTTTAAAAAAAATGTCGCCTGTCCGGACACATGTCATCATCGCAAAAAAAAAAAAATCTGTCCGCCCACGTGGGTTGCCTGGTTAGGGAATAAAATCAATAGAACTCCTTCGCCGTGATAAAGTCAAACGATTCGTATTTATAGACCCGGCCTAAAAATATGAATGAGGCGGCTCAGGTTTGAACAGCGCGGCCTTACATACATTGTAATTCATACGTGTGTGTGTGTGTATGGCGCATCGATTGTTTTCTTGAGTCCGAAAGACGTTGGCAGATGGCTCCACCGTGCAACAGCCGCACCCTTAATATTCGAACTGATTTGTAAAAAAATTATTTATTAATTAAACAAGTTCAGGAGACTTACACAGTATGTTTAATATTTTTTGATTCTGTTCTCTTTTTTCTTAAAAAAAATTGAGACGTGAATCACGTTGAAACGACCTACAGCTGCAAGGGTCCGCATGCGGCATATCGGCCTATAAATAATGCAGCGTAGGCCTATTCTGACGTGTGTGCTGCTGTATAGTGCTGCATATACACTGGTTTTTTGTTATTCATCTCTGATTTTTCGGGGTATGTCGCAAAAAAAATTTGCGACTCAGGTCTTGGCAAACACAGCACATGCACAAGAATAGGCGGGTTATGTAACTTTTGTCAGACGACGGTGATGTCAGACCGCTGACATATTCTTGGAGACAATTGTATTTTAATGCATGTCATTGAAAGGGAAGATTGGATGTCAGGATAAAGGTCGCGTACCTGAGGAGGTCATCTGTCAAGGTGTAGTCAATATACTGATTTTTTTGGCCAAGAGTTATGGTTGCTATACTGATGTGGTCTAAAATAACAATTGTAAAACTAGTACAAAAGCAGTAGCATTAAAAACTGCCGAATGATAGCCGCATATTCATTTACGTTATACGTTCAACTTACTGCAAAAAAAAATCAATTACAGTTCGCCGACTCATGAATTTATAGTCGCATGTTGCGAACGGTTGCAAAAAGGCCTGAGAAAAAAAATGAATGGACATGCACTCAATTTAAAATTGCAATAGCGGTACACATCACATACGCTCGCCATGGGTAAAAAAATTGTCTCTGACAAGAGTTGACTGTGAAATCCAAACGTCGCAAATCGATATTAAAATTAACAGCAACCCGCACTTTGAAAAAGGGAATGTGTAAATATTAAAAATTGCTTGCCAGATCAAAGTGCATGAAAGATAACTTACAGCCCAAAAAAATGCAATTTTATGCAACATACGCCCCCACATGTTATTTGATTCAAACTGATTCCGAATATTTTGAAAACATCTTTAAATTAGATTAATCTTCTTCTCGATTTTTTTGTGCTAAATTTGGCATGTAATCTGTTCCTATAAAAATTCCCTGCAGGCCAACAGCTTCGAAGGGTAAGCCTCGCAGGATCCGCAGAATAAATTGCGCATTAAGGGTTGCGAAATGCCTTGCAGATTTTCGCCCCCACTCTTATTATCTACCCTCCAGTTCCGCCAGATGGAACCAAAATCCAATCCCCGCAACCAACCCGCACTGGCCTCTCACGCCACCTACATTCAAGCCGCAATCAATACCCTCAAAAGTACGGGGAAAAAAAATTCGCACATGCCAAAAACATTATATCAAAAAAACAGAGCATGTTTTTTTAACGATCTGGTTGCGTGATCGGCCGATTATTCCTGCAGTGATTAATTTTCTGCAAGTCTTACAGTTGTGGCCACACCCTAATTTTCTAATAATTAAATTCTGCTCCATCGGGAAGGGTTGCTGATGTTAATTGTTGCAAAGGGTAATTCGTCTCGGTGCAAAAAAAAAACTTTAAAAAAATAGGGCGTTCATGAAGGTAGGTCATCGATCAGTTTTTTTTCTAACCTTGTCTTTTGTGGGAACGATTTTATTGGACAAACGAGGGGAAGTTCAGGGTCGAATTAATAATTATCGCGGACACAAAAACCGAATCATGTCGCCCATCATGCATGCATGAGTTCAATATCGAGTTGCAAATTTTTCGCAACAAAAACGCGGTATAACAAGCAACGCAATTTTGCAAAAATTTGCGGACGGTGGTGCGAACTTATTTTGCTGGGGCTGTTTTTCAGATAAAATTAAATGGAATTGAAGACATTATGGGGCGATAATAATGCATGACCTAATTGTTTTCATTACATCATCCAGCGGCTCGTGACGGAAACAAGCGGATGCAAAATTGCGGAAAATCGAAAAACGTGCTGATGATTCAATTGCAATTAGCGAACGTGTATTAATTGATATACCACAGGACATGACGGTATAAGCTGTGGTTAAATGTTAAAATGAACGTCTATATTAAGCGTTTGCGTTTTTCTAGTTCGGTCGACTCTCTTCTAGATGGCGCGAATGTTTGCAGCTTTAGACTGCATAGTTTCGTCCCAGGTGTTGGCTTCGTCGGGAGATGGCTGCACTGTTACCAACACCAGTTTTGTTGCAAATTACTGGAAATAATAGAGGTCAAGGGCATAACCTGATTCATGCAGAAGTTTAATTTAGTATGTGAGGACTCATTACAACATTAACTGTCATTAAAGAAATACAGCCCACGACACTTCCATCTTCCATCGCAAATTCAAACCGTTATGTTTCATTTATGCTTTTAATATTTTAAATTATAATAGTTATTTTTTTGTTGGTCAAAATATATTATTAATAATTACACTTTAACCGTTTTTAACATGCCAGGCGACTAAGTTAGATTATGACCTTTGCACTGTTCGTGCGTCAGCCATTATAGTGCACTCGGGTATTAGCTAAAATAACCTCCGCAGAACTGCGTAGCTTGCGGTACACTACGCAAATTAGCAATTGCGGCCAAGGCTGAACATATAAGATATTTAAACGGACTGAGCTTCAAAGGTGTGCGCCTGCTGCACCTGCAATACATCATGTTTTCCGATAATTAGGTGCCCCCGCAGGTGAATAAGGCGCAATGTCTAGAACTTTCGTGGTATTATGTTACGACCCATGCAATCTATCAAGACGAAGTAACTTGTCATTAAGTTGTCAGACACAGAAAAATAACAAGTGTTAGCAAGAAAATAAAAGGTACATACTCGCATATTCACCAGGCATTGTCGTCTACACGCTTACCTGCAAAGAAAGGGGGAAAAAATGACATTAGTGTTGACCTTTCTGACACAAGATTGCGTTTTAAGTGATATAAAATGCCCAGTCTGGCGATTTGCCACTTCCTTTCTTAAGATTACCTTTCTTCTTGTATACACTTCACCAAAAACCCTTACCAACAAGACCTTCTTCCGACCCATTCTCTTAGTTTGGCCAGAAGGGCACCCTCCCCCCCTGGATTGGATTTGCATCGCTTTTCCTAATTCGATTTAGCAGCTTGGAAAACGTGCTCGCAGCCGGGAGAAGACTCCTCCTTTAAAGAAAAGAAGAAGAAGAAGCAAACATCCTTCGCCAACTGGGCTCGAACAATGGACCTTCAAGAATTAATCCGATTTGCCTCAACCTTCTTTTCTTTCTAATTTTTTATGCGCCGGATTCAAATGAGAGCCAGTTGTTGCTTGTGCCCACTGGTGACATTCCAGGGTGCAAATTAATCCATCCGTTTACTATAATTATAGTCAGGTATTTACGGAATGACACTAATTATATTATTACCATTGTTGTGGGCAGTGTGTTACGCAGTACATGAGCTGTTATTAATTGAAAGTTTACCTCTATTATTATAAAGGGCAAAGTTGGTTCGTTAGTTAGTTTCTCTATTATTATAAATGACAAAGTTTGTTTATCCTATGATTAAGCATTTTATGCCTAGTTCATGCCTATTTTTCCAATTTGGTCAGTTTATTCAAATTTTATGTCCATTTTATACCAATTTTACGTCAATTTCATAACAATATATTTTAGGGGCACTCTATGCCCATTTTATATAGGTCACTATTACTTTCTTGTAAGCAATGAGATATCTTTTTGATAAATTTGGTTCCCCCCCCCCCACCCTGTGTGCAGTATTATGCTTTACAGACCATATATTCGAGCCGGCTGTAAACAAGCAATCGAGGTGAATCCTAGACCGGCCCAAAACATCCACACTAGGATTGGATTTATCCGCGTAAAACGAGTGTGCGAAAATCGCTTAATCCCCATCTACGACTCGGCTGCAGTGTGCAATAACGCTGGCCAATCGCATCCTGGCAACCGTGTTATGCTATTTTGAGGGAAGAGTAACTGAAAACCGAGGCGTATATAATCCAATTGGGATCCCCAGCAAAAAAGGAGAGCTCGTCATCTACTTTTCTTCCCTTTTTTTTTGCTTTATCCTTCAAGATAACACGCAAAAAAACAAGTCCATCGCTTCTTTTATGAGGAAGCCAACTCTCTTACACTTCCCTGGAGGGCGGGGGAGGTGGAGGACGCGACGTCAAAAGGTTTGCTTAGGCCTTAGGGAGTTAGGACCGACTCCGGTCAATAAGATTTGATACGTGGCAAATGCCAGGACACTGTAAGCCGCGTCAACTCCGAAGAAAATGGCTACCAACGGCAGGCAAATCAATCGAAAAACTTTTGGAGAAACTCGGGTGATGCAGAAAACTAAAGCGAAACTTTGACGACATATGAGTATGCCCCTAGACACATAAGGTTGCCCTTAGGTACATCTGGTTGCTCATAGACACATACTGTGGAGGATTTGTCCTAAGATAATTCATTTCATACCCATTTCACACCAAATTTTTTGCAGGTGTCCCATTTCTATTCAGGTATTATAAAATGCAAAGTTTGTATGTTTGTTTATCTGTCCGTTTGTTTGTCCAGGGTTAGTACGAGACTGCAGAAACCCTGAAGTGCGAAAGAGTGTGTCCTAGAACTGGTGTGGAAATAATTACGCCATGTGTACACATGTTAGAGTTGGGTAGAAAATGATGTCGCTGCTTCTGCATTGCAGGAATCGTGCCAGAAAATAACGTTGGTCATTTGAATAAATTCTTTTTCTTTCTTTATCTTTTTTTTGGAGGTTTGTTTGCGGAGGGGACTTCCTGAAGGAGGAAAAAAAATTGGGGTAGAAAAGTGAATCGCGTGCGGTTGTGCCAAGAGTTTCTGGCAATTTGTAGACGCGGATCCGGAAAACGAGGCCCTGTGCTTTGCCAGTCCTAGATATAAACTAAGTGATGGAGCATACCCCGTTTCGCTTCAAGTGAAAGCTGGGTGCATGCACTCAAATTGCGCCAAATTGTGTTTCAATGTGTTTCAATTGTTCTCATATTCTGACCAAGTCAAGCAAAAACCCAAGAGTACAAATTATGTTTTCAACTGTGAAGGACAGTTGCGTGATCTTTCATTCGATAACTTGACAATGAATTTTCAAAATGACAAAATTGACGGCAATACGTTTACGTGACAGTACACGCAACCGTATACGTGACGATATGCGTAACGATATGCGTGACCAAAGTAGCTTATAAACAACTATGCGACATGGTAAATTTTTTTCTAAACGTGATATATTCACGTCTAAATAAACGTGACGAGTTTAAGTGTATAGGGACAGGTCATAAGTTTGTTTATGCTCCACATATCAGCCCGTAAATTTTAAACAGATCTATTACACAATACAGAGAAAATCTAAAATCTGTGTCCGATTTATCGACACACATGGTTACCTGTACTGTCGCACCGGACTTGGGGTCTCCCAACACAAAACCTCAGCACTGGTTAAAAAATCAATCACCGCCGGTAATCAGTAATCACCCCTAACCAACGAAACGAGAGCAACAGCTCGCTAACAGTCCGTTTGAATTATATATAAACCAGTTGCCAAACCTATCCAACACACTCCCAAAAAAAGTCAGGATGTTGACTCTCGAACCCTAATTAGCAGATTGTCCCTTCCGTTAGCAGATTGGACCCAGCACTTTAGACGCCTCTCTGTTAGGTTGATTTACGAGATGGGGGAGGTTGAACTATGTAAGTGCGCCATCTTGGCAATTGTGATCGCTTTGTGTCAGCAGTCAGGTGTAATTGGCTAACAGCATTACGGGGCACACAACACCACAAATTGCCACGTCTTTACCGGGTCCTTAATGAAGAGCCCCTACCCTCCCCCTGTATTTGAGCTCCCTTAAGTAAATCGAGGCAGAAATGCCTAGTGAAAATTGCATGCAAATTGCTGGCTGGTAACCAGGGCGAAGATTACAGTCCCTAGAGACCGATAGTCTAATTAATGAAAGCAATAGTTTTTTTTTTCATGGGCTCTTCCTTCCTAGGATGTAAGTTTTTTTCTGCAAAGTTTAATTTCCTGGGCGACTACCCGAGGTCCATGCCTATCCCGCCCCCTTGTCTGTCAAGTAATTTGCTTTGATGGATATTAGGAGCAAACCTTCTCCCTCCCCTCCTCCCCCTCATACCAGTTTAATAGTGACGATAGTTCCGGTCGTAAAGTGGATGTTGATTAGAACGGGATTGGCTTGATGAATTTGCCCTTACATGCGATGGAACATTTCGATATTGCGCCATACACGATGGGCAAAATTTTTATGCGCACACAGGGCGAGGCTCTATCAGCTTCTTATATCCATCATAGATGATTTTCCCAAAAAACAGTGCAAATATTGCGCATAAATGCAGACCGGTTTACTTGAAAAAAAGGAAGCAAGATGCTAATAGTCCAGTCGTGTAAATATATATTTTTGAAGTACGTACATAATGTCCGAGTTCTAATTTGATTGAGAACAACTTTTGCACATTCGCATGAACATTTATAGATACACTATTCTAAATTCTAAAGATTCCGAAAATTCTGAAAACGATTCAAAAATTCACACAATTCTTGCAATATATTATTCTCACAATTCTAGACAGCCCACGGACACTTATACTACGTTCTGGCGTTATCACCCGCCGAGGCATTTTGCAGCGGGTGCTCACTTGAGACCGCCATGAGACATTTCGGAGGCCAGGGTAAGTGGCGACCCTACCGGACTAAGGCTGAACTTTATAGGTACGAAAGGGGAGGGCTACATGCTCGCCCAACATGGCCGCC
>JYFJ02007429.1:0-15686 GCA_000934665.2 Catajapyx aquilonaris
ATGGAAGAGTTCCAGACAAAAAATTGGGAGAAATCCCCCCCCTAGGAAAGCCCGTAGGCTGATAATGGGGTATCAAATTATTATTATTATTATTATTATGTCACACAATTATCTGTGATGCGCGTTGGCCGAGCTGTAAATGTGTCGGTTGTCAGGTCATTCTTTTATCGATGCAGTATTCCATGCGACGACGATGCATGAATAATGATGATGATGATGATGATAAGAACAACAACAATGATGATGATGATAATAATAATAATAATAATAATTCACACTGCAAAACAATCCGATGGATGT
This sequence comes from Catajapyx aquilonaris, assembly GCA_000934665.2. NCBI lineage: Eukaryota > Metazoa > Arthropoda > Diplura > Dicellurata > Japygidae > Catajapyx > Catajapyx aquilonaris. The sequence continues at coordinate 301 of JYFJ02007429.1, forward strand.
AGGTGTTCATTTTTGACTCTACAATAATTATTAACAAGAATGAAAACCGTGATCCGACTGTGGTCCGATCACGCTGTTCAAGTCCCATGTGAATGACGTCATTGAGGTGACGTATATCTCGGACATCATTGTTGAAGGAAACAATGTTGTCTTCGCCGCTCGCTAGTTTTTCACTTCCAGCGATGACTTCCGAAAAATGTGCATTTGTGTTGGAGTTCGGAAGTTATTGCTGGAAGTGAAAAACTAGCGAATGGCGAAGACAACATTGTTTCCTTCAACTCTCAAGCTCTCATGCTATACCGGTAGCGTACTGTACAAAGTAGTGTACCACTGTACACTACTTTGTACAGTACCCTGCCGGTGTAGCATGAGAGCGCCTTTTTCAGTGCAACCCGCAAGGCTAAAGAGCTGCTCAACCAGATTCAAGCCACCGCACCTGCCCGTCCGTGCCAGTCAATTCGAACAGAAAGTAGGATGTGACGTCATGCGATACGGCCGTAATAAATAAATTGATTACTGCCGTATATCTAATTGTTTTATAAAACCGACGATCTACGATTTTTCCCCACCCCCTCGCGCGCGCTTGACCTGTGACTGAAACACCCTGTATATTCCGCATTTAAAAAATGTTCTGCCTTTTTTGTAGCAGATCAAGGGATATATAGGCTATTTGCATATTGAGTAATAATTCCCCTCTCTCTTCCACCAGGATCAGTTCAGCAGGACACAAAATCAACGATCAAAATGACCCATTGAAATCCCACCCAGATTCTCGTGCCATCTTTTACGATAGAAGTTTCTCCGGCACACAGATTCGGCATTTTGTTTCTCTCTTGCGGGGATTTGCAGCCTGCGAGAAGCTTTTGGTCACCTTGAAGGATCTTACTCCCAAGTTGGAGTCTGATCTTCTCCGTCGATGCCTTACCCTTAAGAGCAATGGGGGAAGCTTTCCTGACTACCATGATGCTCTAGCATACTTTGAGGATTCATTTGATTACAAGAGAGCAGAAGCAGAAGGGTGCATCACTCCAGGCCCGGGTGCAGTGGAATATTACGACAGAATAGAGAGGGCAATGAATGATGTGCGCAGTAAAGCTACAGCATGCATGAAGACCCATGAGAAGTTTTTTGGCTGCAAATGTGCCTGGGTGGGCTGTGGTCGCATCCGTTTTTTGCTTGAGGTTCCTGAGCCATATGCCAACAAGGCCGATTCCAAGTATGAACTGCAAGGAAAACGCAAAGGTTTTCGACGTTTTTACACAGAGGAAGGCCGAATGCTGCATGAAGCAACAGTCATCAATGAGGGAATACGTGAGAAGACATTGGAAGAGATTGGCCGAATGTACTTCCGTGCTTTTTCTAAGAATGATGAAATCTGGAGGGAAGCTCTCCAGTGCATGTCAACCGTAGATGTCCTGGTGTCTCTTGCCTCTTATGTGTTGGGGGCAGATGGAGATATGTGTCGTCCGGAATTTGTATCAGCACCTCAAGGAAAGGTAAAAATCATCATTTGTAGTCAGGTCACAGAATTAATGAGGTTTGAGATAAATAACTGGTAAGAAAATCCGTGTTTGTGTTTTATATTTGAGGGGTGTGGTGGGAAAAGGTGATAGCCCTAATTTTTGTCATTTTTGAGCTGGACACCTAGCAACTACTCATATGTAAAAGACATGACAAACAGTTGGGTGGACTCTTTTAAGTTCACGTATCAAGCATGATATGGCCACACAGACTAGATCAAAACCTGCATTCCCTATGATTTGTTAAGAGAGTGCAAACTTAAATTCACTCTCTTGAAAAATGACACTTTTGTGGGTTATCACCTGTTCCCACCGTACCCCTTATTTGTGCATTTGATGAAGGCAAACCTACGTAACCTAATTGAAAATAATGTTGAACAGGAAGCAATAGGAGCAAGAGAAAATATGGGGTGCTTTACTGAGTTCCCAGAGCATACCATACACAGGTGTTTGCTGAACATATGGAAATCTATTAGTAGATTACAATAATATTTTTGTTCATAGGTATTGGAAAAGATCAATATTATTCTTGTCATGGAAGCGCAAGAGTCTTCTTCGCCTGTTTTTCACCCCTCTCCTTAAACATGAATTTTGACATGTGTATGAACATGTTTTCAAGCTGTCAAAATTGTTCATTCCCTTTGCTGGGCAAGCTTTTCAGTAACTGAAGGACTGGAGGATGTAATGATATTGATACAATTTCAAAAGCAGGTTATTTGTCACAAACTATTTGCTGGTTTCTTAAAATCAGGTAGATTGTACAGAAATGGTGCAACTCGTATATCATTAGGGTAGCAAAACTAGGATGTCTTAAGGATCTTCTATTATTGTGCATGATATATTGTAATTTATGGCAGCCTTTCCTGGACATTCGTGGTGGGAGGCATCCATGTTTGGATAAGACTATGAGTGCTGGCGCTTTGATTGCCAATGATATCAAGCTTGGCTTGTGTGATGATGGTGGGCAGGCACCTGTGCTGCTGCTGACTGGACCCAACATGGGAGGCAAGTCTACACTGATGCGGCAGGCAGCTCTTTTGGTGATCTTGGCACAGATGGTGAGTGAGAGCAAGGAGGGCTTTCTCATCATTTTCATCCACTACTTATTGGTTTTTATATATTGTAGGGGTGTAAGGTTCCAGCAGAGAGTTGCAAACTCAGCCCTGTGGATCATGTTTTCACACGAATGGGTGCCTCCGATGATATTCTGGCCAACCAGAGCACCTTGTTTGTGGAACTGAATGAAACAGCAGTGATTTTGGACCGTGCCTCCCAACACTCGCTTGCAATTATCGACGAGCTTGGACGAGGGACTGCCACACACGATGGCACAGCTCTTGCGGCGGGAGCTGCAAAGAAGCTGACCGAATTAGGATGCCGCACGTTATTCTCCACACACTACCATTTCCTTGTTGAAAAGCTGCGCCTACATCCTTTGATCACTGTAGGACACATGGTAAGCAAGTCCTTTGTGCCTGTGATTGTGATGATATGTAACTATTATCTTGTGTTGCAGGAGAGCCTAGTCACTTCCGAGCCAGAGGAAGAAGGCAGTGACATTCCCTCCAAAGAAAAGGTTACTTTCCTCTATAAGCTGAAGGAGGGGATCTGCCCTAAATCCTATGGGTTTAATGTAGCCCAACTAGCCGGAATTCCCGAGTCAGTCATTGCTGTGGGCCGGAGTCAGACTTTCAAATTGACAACCACAAGTTCTTGTGAGACTGCATTAGCTGCCATTTTTACTCTTGGGGAAGGTGATATCAACCTGGATAAATTAGCCAGGGGCATTGACTTTCAGGATAAGTAAATGTGATAACCTGAACAAGCCACATGCTTGCATGATTCTGTCAAGCGAGCGGCCAACCAGGGTTACACACCATGAAGTACAATATTCGGAGATGTTTGTATGTTATATTGCTGTTCTTGGATTCTTGGAGTCACTCATCCAAAACAGCTAGTATTAAGTTTTTCCTTTCCTTGGTCAACTATGTAATTCGGAAAATTGGCATTTATTTGGATATAACGACCTTTTTATTGATCCCAAAAAGATTTAAAATGTAAGTGTTGATGCTAGAACAGCCCAAGTCAGATGTAAAAGCACTAGGGATAAAAGTGGGTAATTGACCTTTGGAATCCCTAAAGTAAGTGTGATATTCGAAAAAAATCCATATGCTTGCATGATTCCATGAAGCAAGCTGCAAGCCAGTATTAATCTCAGTGAAGTCCAATATTCGGAGTTATTTTGTGTTACGTGGCTATTCTGGATATCGTTTGTAGTGGTAACTCATCCAAAATAGCTACTTGTCTTATGTTTTTCTTTACCTTGATCAGCTGTTTTGCAGAAAATTGGCATTCAATTATGATATAACTACCTCTTTTTATTGATTCCAATGAGATGATTAAAATGCAAGCATGGATGCCAGAGTGCAACCAAGCCCAGAAGTAAAAGAACTTAAAATGGGTAAAAGTAAGTGACACACATTTCTCTCCTCACTCTCCCTTGCTCTGCAACCCCCTCCCCCTGTCGTTTTACCCTCCTCTCCTGCAAATGCCAAGATACTCTGCTTAAACGTGTAATTTTTTGTTACGAGGAAATAAAAGACTGATCATTTTTGATGCAATTTTGTGCGTTTTGAAAGCAAACCCAAGAAACAAGACATTCCCATTAGTATGGAAATAAATTATGTGTAAGATGTCTAAATTAAATGTCTGGTCGACTGCATACGTCATACTGTCATGTCAGTTTGTGTGCTCTGAACTATTTAAGACCTGAACCTAAGACTCGCCTTGGCGTTATCCATGCAACGGGCCTATGGGAGTCAGAACTACAGGATATTTCACTAGGTAACCCCCAAAGGAACCAACTATATTTTTCTTCCCACTCGACCTAGAAACAGGACATTTGGTTTACAATTTCCTTTGGTTCATGGAAAGTAGCACCATTCACAATAAATGATGGAATTGTCTTCCACCGACATACAGACACGCTCATTGTAGTACAGTGCTAAACAATCATTTTTGATTCACTATGAAATATTTTGTTTAACCTGCTGGCAAAGCATTGAGTGGAAAAAGAGTAACATTCTGGCACCTTTAATCGTTATTAATAATAAACTAATGAGCATTTCACGTTTATACGAGGGTTGTTCTGAAAATAAGTTTCCCTTCGCGATTATTTCCGAAAGTATTGTACAGTCCTGAGCACAAAGTTGGAGAAACTCCGGGCTTTCTCTAACCATTATCCGACTCAAGTTAATGCCCTCTTTTTGGACCAAGTTAGCTGCTTTAGGCTTGTGTTTGTGTATTTTTAACCGTGTATTGATATCGTGGCAGGGATTGGTAGAGCACCCTGCTGAAGGGGAGGTCCTGCCATCTCCAACTTGATGCTCGGGACCGTACGTATGGGGAAATTTATACCGTTTGCAGATGGAGGCCATTATTCTGCATGGGTGAGCCAAATGGTCTCTGTGCACTTCACGCATGCGCAGGAGTAAGCGGAAGAAAGCAACTTTTGTGCTGATTGTGCCCACTCCATAAGCGCTTGAGTCAAGAGACTTGGACAAAAGATGAAGTGCTGGCGGTTATCCACTAGTTCCACTTCCATGTCATGGTCCAGACAACTATTAAGGATTTTTAATGGACTTACCCAGCCGTTAAGGCCCTTACACAAGCCCTTACACTAAGAACAAATACACAAAAATAACTGCAACCATCAAGTTTTAAAACACTGGCAATCAAGCATCGTTCCAGTCAAGTCATCCATCCAACCAGTCAACCAGTCCACGAACCACCAGTCATCCAGTCCACACGCCATCACATCACCAATCATCCAGTAATCAAGTCACCATCGTCGTCATCATCCAGCCACCAAGCCAACAATCGTTAGGCCGTTGCCTCATCCTCCACCACTCGTCCAGTCAACAAGCCGCCAGTTATCCATCCACCAACCACCAAGCCATCAGTCATCACGTCACCATTCATCCAATCAACAAGCTGCCAGTGAACCATCGAACTAGACGTCAGCCATCCACCATTCATCCAGTCATCAAGTCGTCAGGCCAATGGTCCAATTCCCCCCTCCTCCTCAGCTGCTCAGGCGTTTTCTACCCCGAGGTACCGGTCTACCCTCAAGCAAAACTTGTTGAAGGGGACCCTAGCCACTGTCGTAGAAGTCACCAACGAACAGGGCCAGCCCCGCCTCAGGCTGGTCACAGCTGTCCTCAAGTGTCCCCGAGCCTCGCCCACCAACGGAAGAGTACATGTCCATAGAAGGGATGGACTTGACCTTACTGGCGTGCGGGAGGGTAGTAGTCGGTGGGGGCAGCGGGCTGTGTCGCAAATATAGGTCTGTATCCGCAAGGAAGGAAGGTTAGGCTTGGTTAGGCTTGGTTGGTACAGCATACCCCTTCCAAAATCCAAAAAATCAATCTTTGCATCCTTGCCTTTGCGACATAGCCAAGCTGCCCCCAGCCACCACTCACCCTCCTGCCTCCCGCATGCCAGTAAGGATTACTCTTTCCTTGCTCTTTCTCATAAAAGATGATCTGAATCCTGCATTCCAGCTCCGCAAGGACAGACTCCCACACAGGCCCAGCACTCCCCCAGTCTACCAAATCTGACCAAGTAAGCCAGAAAGGGCCTGTGACCTGAGATGAACCGGGCCACGTGCCCATGGATATGGACAGCTGTGTTCACGGCGGGAACGAATCCAAAACACCACTTCTTCCAGCTGCTCTCCCATTGTACCTGCCAGTCCCGCTGTGCCCGAGCCAAAATCTTCTGTTTCAAGAAGGCACGGGAGAAGGGGAGATAAAGACGATGAGGTCACTGTCTGGTCGAGACAACTCAGACAGTGACCCGTCGGTCAGTGCGAATCAGGGCATTCACAGGTTCGACGTTCATCTTAGTAATCACTCTCTCGACGGCCTTCCAAGCTGCTGGTCCTCTGCCAAACTGTCACGGCCACTTGCTGTGGGTTACTGTGGATACTATTGCCAGTTCAGCATTTGCAGTAGGCCTACTTCCATACATCTGTTGCTGTTGCCAGGGAGTCAGTTGTTTACTGCTGCCTGATGTGGAGCATTCATCAGCATCTGACATTGCCTATTGTCAGGGGTGCACAGTGTTATATGGATTATGTATGACTTACAATAATTTGTTGATATACTGTACTGCCATACTGAGAGCTAAAATGAAGAAATAGCAAAAATTGAGAAAAAACTTAAAATGTGACTGCCTTAGTCGTAGTATAATTATTTTGGTGTGGGAATGAGACCTTGGGATACTGGAGTTATCCTGGAAAGCCTTTGCACTTACAATTCAGTTGAACCAATTTAATATGGTACAAATACATCTCACCTTGTGAGGCTTCCTCGCTTTTAGGTCGGTCAGCTCGAATTGTAATGGGGGTATTACAGTCGATTTGAAACTCTTTTAGAATGGTCCATGTTGCTCAAGCAGCTTCTGGCTATTTCATCATTGAAGGAAGGTATAAGTATCTCCATCACATAGTAGTTAACAACTAAATATGTTGGATATGTAGTAATGGCAGACTGGCACCTGGCACACTAAATATAAAATACTGTATAGATAAATATTTGTTACCCTATTATACAAGTATGCTGCCTGCATTGTCATTGAGGGCATCTCTTGTTCTGTATTTGACGGTATTTGTGTTGGATTTTGAGAGTGGGAGGAAATGGGATAATATCCCAGGAAAACCCACTTAAGAATGGACAGGGCATGAATGCTTTTCACATGATAAGTTTGATGATCGAAGGAAGGACCTCAGATTGAGGTGTTAGCTTGGTGTCAGTGATCTGATAGTCACTACCGGTAACACCGCTGTGTCTGTTGTGATGTCCCCCAACACATGTATTGCATTTGATTGCATCCAGTCGCAGTGCAGTAAATGTTTTAGTTTTGATTTGGTTTTAGTTTTGGGTCAATATTTGGTGAAATGTCAAATTGAGTATGGTAAGAAGTTATTTACCAACAATAATAAGCATAATTATGTAATTGTGTATTATTGTGGCGCAGGCGAAAGTTTGAAAGCGTACTATACAGTACTGTACGTGAAAGCGGGTATTTCAGCGCCCTCCTGCGGGTATTTTTTGTATTTACTATTGGCAAGTGGCAACCCTGATTGCACAAGTGGAAAAAAACAAAAAAACCAAATCAAATATGGAGGAAGGCTAGTGTGGAATTTCTGCACACGTGCTTCTCTGTTCAGCTCGGTTCAGCTTTACTATTGAATCGTCCTTGACTAGCGAAGACTCCTAAAATGGGCAGAAAAATACGCGGAAAGAAGCACAGAGGTGTTAAAGACCCTGAGGAGCAACATAAAAGAGTGCTGGAAAGGTAAGCTGCAGTCATGATCCGTGTGTCACCTATTGCCACATAGGCCATGTGACCACAATATTGAGCTGTTTTGGACCTGTCGAGTGATGGGCCTCATAACTGCATGGTTTTGTTGGACACAGGTGAGGATTGTGTGTTGGGTAGATGGCCTGAACATGGCAGAACATAGCTTCCTGTTCTCCAGGAAGCACCTGGTCTTCGATCACTCAACGCTTACATTGCTCGATGTTACATCCAACAGAGCCATTGCTCGCTTTTGGGACTACATATCCAATATGTGACTACTGGTATATCTTTAACTGGTGCATATCTGGCATTTTAGGACACTTAAGAAGAAGAATAATGTGCCCCAAGATCCCAGCCAGCAAGAGATCCCACGGAAAGTGAAGATGTTAATGGAATCGAAATTGACCAAACCTCACATTGTTAAGGGGAAGAAGAAACGTAAAGTTATGCCACGCCTCATTGATTCAAGCAGATTTTTAGAACGAGAGGTTCACCTGCCAGGGATGAAGAAGCCATTGAAGCCAGTACCAGTGCTAAAACAGATGCCAGGAGAGTCTGCACGGCATTATATGACTCGAGTACATTATGCTACAAAGGTGGGCTATTTTAATATGGTTGTATCAGGGGGCTTGCACACTCACAAGGGAACATCGCAATGTGATAATAACAGGTTTGGCCAAAAATGTATCAGTGGGTAAATCACATGCATACATGTCACTAGTGAGCGTAAAAAGACCTGCTTCGCAGCCATTTTCGAGATATGAGTGATGACAGATCTGGCGGGCTCAAGAGCACATCCACACAATCGCACAAACCGCATGAGGTAAAGGAAAATGGTTTTGGATTTGGATTTAGAATGATCAAAATAGGTTTCACGGTCAACTTCTGGTGACCAGCTACTTCCATTTTTTCCGGTTTACTCTATCCACGCAAGTCTACTTTACAGGTGGGTTATCATACAATTTAGATATTAGTTTCTTTGGATTCGTGACCATGTGTCTCGGGGATTTATTAGCCCAAGCTTTCCCTAGCGCTATGGCACAGGAGCTGTGTAATTAATTCTTGAAGTTTCACCTGATTGCAATGCACGAACTCAGCCGCCAAGATGTTATTGCCCAGGCCGATACTGGGATTGATATGCTGCCTAGGTTACGATATCTATTCCACAGCTCGGCCTCGCGTGATATATCGATACTTACATATGTGACCGATGAGATATACCATGCCATTCAAATCCGCCAATAACGACATAGATTGTTGTCAGCCTCAAAGAGTGCCGTCCCTGACTCACTTTTGAGTGCAAATAATAATTTTGGAGGGCAAACTGCACCTTTGCATCCAAATATTTCGGCCCCTGGTATCGAGGGGGCCTGATCTGTCGTCACTCATATCTCGAAATTGGCTGCGAAGTGGGTCCCGTTATTATCACGTCGCGATGTTTCCTTGTCAGTGCCAGGGGGTGAGCTAGCAAGTGCCAAAGGGGGCAAATGTTAAGGTTTGCCGGCAGTTAATAATAATAATAATAATAATAATAATAATAATAATAATAATAATAATGTTTTGAAAAGGCAGGGAAACTAAATGCAATGTTTTTAGATATGTTATTGGGTGTGCAAGCAATTTTGATGTGAGAATTCGACTTGAAAGGAAAGGTAGTCTCACTCATAAAGAATGGTACGACTCTATGGACAACATGTTTATCCTGATTATCCAGCATTATTCCCAACTTAATTTCGTCGAGACCCTATGGACAACTTGTCCTAGACCTCTGGCGACCCCGTATGACCCCATCCCGACTTTTTCTGAAATTTTTTATTACGAAAATATTCAACCTGATACAATGCTTACGTAGATTTGAGATGAATATTCCCCCCCCCTGAATTTTCTTACTTTGCCTTGTTTTTTTCTTCTCTTTTTTTCTTGATTTTAATTGCCTTTGCTCGGCCTTCCTCACGACCCCTAAAAACCTGTAGGCGCCCCCAGGGGTAACAGAATAAGCATTTTGTCCATATAGACAGTGGTGGGCACAGCTAACCGAAAAATTAGCTTCGCTAATAGCTAATCAGCTAACTGAAGACTTTGACTTCGCTAAATTGCTAACGCTAAACAGCTCGAAAATTTAGCGGAAGCTAATGCCAACTTTTATTAGATGAATTCAGCATTTTTTTGGCTCTACGACCCTTTAAAAAATAAAAACAGACCTAGAGTGCTAAAGCCTAGAGAGCACTGCTACACACATGCCTTATTTCGTTATTTACTGCTCCGTAAAAAAGTAATAAACAAATCCAGAAAGGAAGAGGGAAAAAAATATTGCCAAAAGTTTTAGATGAGTGCTTCCCAATTGTTTTCGTTGGCTACCCCAAAAAATAAATTTGCGACCCCCCCCAGAGGTGCACATTTTGATCCCTCAACATGGAAAGACAGGTAAGCAGTGAAATTAAAATCATTGATAAATTCTATTGTTGAGTGTTTGAACTGTTCTGTAGGCTAACTTAAATACTAAATCTTTTTAAAAATTATCCCGTGATAGGGCCTGAGGCCCTCTTAGGGGGGTGGAACACCATCATACTGAATTTCCATTCATCTATCACCACTGCTTTCTGTAGCCACCATCTATGTTTAACCGGCTTACCTCAGAGGAAAAGCACAGACATTTTTGGTGCATCACCAGTGCAGTGGGTGGGAACAGGGAAGGTGGTGTGCATACCGCCCTCCAACTCAAATGCCCAGACCATACCCATTGCACCCTTTGACCATGAACTCCCCTACCCATAAATGAGTAATTTGATCCTTGCCTCCAGCTGAAAGTGGGAAGTGGGCAATGCTGCTCAAAAAAGAACACAGGAACACGAATTAATTTTGTGAGCGGATCAACATCTAGTGGCACAAAACTTAGCGGAAGCTAATCGATCCGCGAGCCAATTTAAACGTTAGAGAAACCACTAAACAGCTAGGGGAAAAGTTAGTTCCACGATTAGCTGTTAGCGGATTAGCGGCGCTAATGACCATCACTGCATATCGAGTCGTACCATTCTTTATGAACGGTACTGTGCATATGGTTTCACTTCTGGGTTAGTTTCTCTAGATTTACAGAGCCAAAAACATGTAGAAAATGCAGAATTCTGAGGTAAGGCTGGAGGTCAGTCAGGTGGGGATTCCCAGAACCTGTGCGGTACTGCATAGGTCCTGCAAGTTGAAGCGGAAAAACATACTTCAGTTCTTTGCCAAGCTTAGCCCTGTTTTCACAAAAACCTTGATTCCAGGTTTTGTGTGGGCACAAATTCCCTATGGGGAGAACTGGATGGTTAAAATAATGTAAATTGCCCTTGGCTAAAGTGAATGATACTCTCCATTGTCTTTTTGTAAGGTAACTCATTGCACTCTTTATCATTATAGGATTACATAAAACATTCCAAGCTAGAGGTGAAGTACAAGGTGGCAGTAATTCAGGATCCTGTCACAGGCAGAATTCAGCTGGAAAATGATGGAAACCCTCAGAGGAAGAAGTCTAAAGCTGCAAGACGCAAGAAGAGACGTCAAGAAGCTGTAGAAGAGGAAGGGCACGAGGCTGAAGTGGAAGAACAGTGGAGTAAACATAGGAAAGGGCCAGATAATGACGATTTTTGCAACATGAAAGATGAGGTGAAGTTTGGGGAAGTGGTTTCAGCACCACCACAGCTGACGGCTAGGCCCAGGAATGCTCCAAAAACGAAAATTATAAGCCATTTTGTAAGTATCATTACTGTACTGGTAACTCATGCCCTGTGTTTGGATTTGTACCCTATGATTTTTAAAATCTCTGACTTCATTTTTTCTCTTGTGTTGATGGATCTTGAGAGTAGGAGTAAATGGGAGGACCGCGAACAGTAACCTGCACAAACACAGCAAGACCCTATTATGAATTTTATCCATGCAAGAAAATCCCTGACCTGATTATTATCAAAATTAGCACTTAACCCTTTCTCTATCAGATAGGCCCAAATCACATAGGTTTTGGTTTACGCATACTTCGAAGATGGGCACAAGATATTTTACTAATAATAATAATAATAATAATAATAATAATAATAATAATAATAATAATAATAATAATAATAATAATAATAGGTTTATTAACCCCGCCCTGAGGCCTAGGCCGAATGGGCAGGGGGTTCACACAGCCCACATTCCAACTGTATATTACAGAAAAGTAATTTGGAGACAATAGCACAAAAATAATTGTAAAGTTGCATCAAGTATTGTATAGGGATATCCATAAATAACGAAAAAATACAGTCCGGTGGCATTTTTGGAAAGTTCCTTAGAAGTCCTTCTCGTTGTGGCTTAAAATATACACATACATACAATACATGAAAAAAATCGAAAGTATGAGATGAGTTTCAGAGAGTACAGTTATCCTGAGGTGAAAAAGAAAAGTTATAATTGTCAATCCACATTCTTTGCGTGTGGTAGTATAATAATAATAATAATAATAAGAAGAAGAAGAAGAAGAAGAAGAAGAATGATAATGATAATAATAATAATAATACATACCCCATTATCAGCCGGTGGCTCTTTAGGGGGGGAGTTCATCCCAATTTTGTTTTGACTGGAACTCTTTGCTGTCATTTTTACTTTGCTTTTTGGGATAGGATAGGGATGGAAGGAAGCGGCTGTGGCCTAATTATTTAGGAAGCAATCCCGGAATTCTCCTGGGGGGGACCATGGGAAACCACAGAAAACCACGGTTAGGATTGCCGGCCCCAGGACTCGAACCCAGGACCTCCCGATTAGCAGTCGAACCCCTTATCCACTCCACCAAACTGCTTCGATATTTTACAAATAATAACAGCTATACTTGAACCCGATCAGGGAAAACACTATCGAGAGGTTTTAGGTGACTAGGTGGTAATGTGTCTGGAACAATTTTACTTGTCTAGACATCCCTAAATTAAGGTAGGTGTACCAGTAGTGGATAGTGTTCCAAAGGTGGATGGCGGAGACTTTGAACCTAAATGACAAGGGAACACGGCAATATCAAGTGGAAATGAGACATCTGGCATAATTTCACATCCCTTTGGGGTTGACTGATCACCACACATTTACCATTCATGGCCTACTTAGTGAATGAGAAGCTCATGAACACGTCAGCTCTGAGTTTTGCCTGGAAATGGTGCTTTTTTTAGCAGATTCGCTAAGAGACACATAGAAAGCAAACCCTTGCAAATAAATAAATGGACGTGTTACTTTGGGTATTTTAAGTGGAAAAGGATATCAATGCTTCAAATTTTCCAAATTTGATGTCCTTTTGCGTCAATCTTATGCAAAGAAAGTTTTGGCTGGGGCGTCCACTACTGGACCCAAAAAACGTTGCTGTTCCAATTCTGGACTCCCCGTCTCGACCATTGGACACTGGGCCATAGTCGATACTCGATACCGGCCCAGACTGGGAATCTAAAAACAACAAGAACAAGAGAGCACGGCAATCTGGCAGCGTCACAACCCTTTTTGATTATTCAGAATAAAATTAATTACTCTATAAGTTATACTAACCAGACATGGTGTAAAACTTATGCTTCCCTGATGATATTGACACAACTTCAGTAAATACGGTATATGGAGGCTGTTCACAACTGGGACATGGATGGCGTCCACAACTAGAACAGTCATCATTTTGACTGTTCACAATTTGCATATAAAATATTTAAACAGAATTAACCTGTTTAATGTGGCACGAATATGCACTGGATGAAAGAGCAAGTATCAAAGATTCGAACGATATTTTTTCGAGGATTTCTTAAACTCATTTCCATGGAAAGAGTGTCCGATGTGAATTTTTTTCCTTAACCTGTCCACCTCTGGGACACTTACCTTATTTCCTTGAATTGTAAATACTTCTATAGCTTTGAAAAATAAATGCAGTGTATGACTGTTGCAAGAAAGGTTGTGAAAAGCCACCATAAAATATTTAATGGCAGCAAGGGAAGCAATGGTGTCCTACAATCCATTAATACTTTTGATAGCCATTAAAGTAACTGCTTAAATTATGTAGATTAGTGCCAACAACAGCCACAGCAATCAGAGAAGTATTTTAGATCACTCTGTATGTGTTACATGTGCAACTTGGGACCCATACTTTCCAATATGAAAAAAGAGATAGGCCTTTGAAAAATTTATGAAACTTGATATAATGGGCTGAAATAGCTGAATTGTTGGGATATAATACGATTCCATCATTGCCACGAGCACTGCACCATTAAATGTGAGAATTGCCACATTGCATTGCATGTAAAGTGAAGCAATGAGTGGAGAGAAAAGTATACGGATTGTCCTAGTGCCCTATACTTGCCCAACACCAGTGAAGTTCGCCTAGCACGAAAATCACCTGCATGTCGACGCATATAAGTTGTGCGATTAAAACATGATTGATTCTCAAGTAATTCTTATTTGTAACATCGACATGCAGGTGATTTTCGTGCTAGGCGAACTTCACTGGTGTTGGGCAAGTACAGGGTGTTTCAGAGTAATGGGTCAAGTGCACAAGAGGACGTGGGGGAAAATTGTAGCCTGTGATAACCCTGGTCGGTTTTATAAAACAATTGGTATTAAGGTAGTAATCGATTTTTTAATATCTGAAAGATGTCACATCCTTTCTCTTCGAATTGAAAGGTGGGTGCCGTGTGTAGAGCGGCTCTCGGGCCTTACGGATTGCACTGAACAAGGCGCTACAGTTTGGTACGTGCAGTAGTACAGTATGTTGGATGCTTGTACTGTATGTACAGCACTGTACTGACTGGATTATCCCTGTGTACAGTAGTGTACCCTTCTGTAACAGTACTGTATCGCACATCATGACAGGTGCCCCTCGTACCGCACGTACCATGGAAATGAAGGAAGACGTTCTGGACACAGTTTCTTCCCCATATAAAACTCACCTCACCGGGCAGTTAAAAGCACTTTTATTTTGCGCAAGTTGTGGTTATGGGAACATCTCGACTGCATAATCTTAAAACATACCCTTTTTCATTGCCAGATATCTGAAGACCAGGCTACCAGTGCTTCTTCAAGTGTATCCACTGGTCCTGTTAACCGTACTGTGAAGAGGAAGCTGTTGCCAGTTGCTGAGAGAAGACAACTTGAGGCCGAAAGGGAGCGTGTGCAACAAGCCTATAGGAATTTTAGAGCTCAGAAATGGAAGAAGATGTAAACTGTGAATGTGTGTGTGTCACTATTCATTGAAAATTTTCAAGTGGAGAGTATTTTCTCTTAGTACAATAAATATTTCTGATAAGGGTAGTGTTGTGTTATGAACATGCAGTTTGTCATGACTCATGACCCTGGATAGTTGAACTGAGCAAATAGAGAGTGCAGATTATTATTAAGGAGCCTCCCAAGAGATGACACTGTCAGTGACTTCCAAGTATTTAGGACTTTACTTGAAACATTTTGAAATTGAGATACATGCATCTTTCCTCTTTACTCTGGCTAGATAAGGGAGCGCAATAATTAGATGACACACAG
>JYFJ02007430.1:0-15676 GCA_000934665.2 Catajapyx aquilonaris
CAAATTACTTTTCTCCATATGCCAAACCTGGCCAAACTCATACAATAATAAGGGGCGATGCAAGTGAACTCTAAGAACCCAAATCACAAAAAAAAAAACCCTGATAACTGGAAGTGGGGTTAATTAAAACAATTTTATCTCCCCCAACATCCACTAGAAAAAAAAAAATACTCCACCAAAGATACTTATCCCAGTCCCAGTATTTTAAAAATCCTAACGCTGCTGACCGCACATATAACACTGGGTTGGGTGTTTTGGGGATGAAGGGAATGACGAAAGTGTGAGTGTGCGTCTGTTTGTGTCTCAGTACTGGGTAGGTGGTGGAATGTGATGGATGGGGGTATAGGAAAGGTGCAGTGGGGTGTGGGGAGGAAGTTGTCTAGCCTTTTCCCCACCCTCACCTTAGTCCTTCTTGACCCTGACATCAGCAGCGGCTGCAGTGGCAGCAGCTTGTTTGGCCAGGTGGGCCTGCAGCACAGCCACGGCCTCCTCAACCTGCAACAAGCAACACATGCCCATTTAAGACACTTGCAATAATGGAACACTGAATATCTTACAACAAACTAACTCTTCTTACCCTCCTAAATTTGGAAATGTTTTGGAATTTGCTGATTCTGCTTGACCTATAGTGTTGTGCAAACATCACCTCTGCTGCCAAAAGACTGAAATTCCGAAGCCACAACACCTGCATCCGGTCGCGGGTGGCAGGTCGTTCGTACCGGCTGGCCGATCGCGGGTCGTCGCGACTGATATCAGTGATATGTAAATGATTGATTAAACTTGATTCATAAATTGCTACACAAAATCGATTTCGAAGAATGTGAGGTCATATTCTACTTGCTCGCGCCACCCTAGAGCGTGCTACAGTCATGGCGACCGGGGACCTGCGACCCGCGACCGGCTGCTAGGTGTTGTGCCTTCAAAATATCGCATTTAGCTTGTATTTTGCAGAGGTCGGCACAGCTAACCGAAAAATTAGCTTCTCTAACAGCTAATCAGGTGACTAAATTTTTTTTTGGCTTTGCTAAATAGCTAAAGCTAAATAATGGATAGAAAATTAGTGTAAGCTAATGCTAACAGCTAACTTTCATTTTGGAATGGAACCTTTTTTGGATCTATGACCCTTAAAAAACAGACCTAAGCTGATAAAGCCTAGAGAACATTGCTACCCATACGTCTTATTTAGTTAATAATAATAATAATAATAATAATAATAATAATAATAATAATAATAATAATAATAATAATAATAATAATAATAATTGTGGGTTAGGGCTCACCCTTTCGGGCATCAGCACAGCCTTTATTTACCAAGTTGTTTACAGTTTGGAACCTTTTTACGAAGCGCCCGGGTCCACGGGCGGGATGACAGGAGGGGATGTGCAAAGTGCAGTGCATATGCTGTACTAGGTCATTTTGTGAACTCCCCCGGGTGCATCCACCCGGGGGAGTTCACATTGGATATTCCACCCAGAAACGAAGCCAGAGACGACCCACACTCTGCACGGATGAAGGGGGTGTCCCTGGGCAGGATTAGATCCCGGGACCTTAACATCCGTGGGCGCACACGTTACCGCGGCACCATTCCGTCTCCCCCTCTTATTTAGTTATTACTTACACTTCCGTACAAAAAGTAATAAACAAATCCAAAGAGCGTAAATGTTTATTGCCTTATTGGTCACATACTGATACTTTTACATTTTTTACTCCATCATTTGGGAGTGATGGTTGGCCATAGGGCCTTGAAGTCCCGCACATTTTTCGACATTGAAAGTCTTCCTTTCAATTTTGATGCATCGTCACCAGTGGGATTCCACCATAGGGATAGGGCCTTGAAGTCTCCCACCCATAAACTGGTTTAATCCCTGCCTGGAGTGGAAACAATGCAACTTTAAAAAGTAACAGACAGCCAGGCAGGAACACAAATGAATTTTGTTAGCTGAATTTATTTAGCTGCAGTGCGGCACTATTTAGTGGGAGCTAATTAGTAAGCTAGCAGCCTGAAAAGTTAGGGGAAACAGCTAATCAGCTGACGAAAAGTTGGTTCATCTATTAGCTGTTAGCTGATTAGCGGCGCTACTGCCCACCTTTGGTATTTTGACGTGAAAATTAGCAGCAGAGGTGATGTTTGTACAACACTATAGGCCAAGCAGAATTAGAAAATAAATAAAAAATCCAGATTTAGGAGGGTAAGAAGAGTTAGTTTGGTTGTTAATTCAAGGTCTCAGCAGTTATTGTTACAAGTGGAATAGCCACCATGTGAAGGTAAATCTTCATACAACAAACTCAGCATGCTTTGAAAACTTTCTATTGCAAAAATATTATGCAATCCTGGTTGTAAGGAAGGTAGGCCTTCCTTTGCCTCTTATACACATGCACAGAAATGGACAGCATTTGTAAGCATGTTGGTAACAAAGACCTTGTGTAACGTTTTGCAAATACACAGTGGCATATTGACTTGCATGTATTTTGTCCAATAAAGTAGGCACAGCAGCTGATGTATACAGAGTCAATCAGAAGGTTTTGCACTTATGCAATTGGGGTGATGTGTTGCCCCAGCAATGGCAGCCTGTGACAAACTTGCGTACTCTACACTTGCCCTGAACCCAGGTCAGTACTCTATTATGATATGAAGTCAGATGACTCGCTCTAAGAGCATCTACTTCGTATGTTTGCAATTTCCCAGTATACAACCGCAGTATAATTCTAATGAAATGACCGAAGCAGTTTGGATGAGGGGATATGGTGTCCGACTGCTAATCGGGAGGTCCTGGGATCAAATCCCGGGACTGGCAACTCTGACTGTGGTTTTCTGTGGTTTCCCACGGTCCTTCCAGGAAAATTCCAGAGTTGTTTCCGTAATTAATAGGCCACAGCCGCTTCCTTCCGTCCCTATCCTATCCCAAAGAGTGCAGTAAAAATGAAAGCAAAGAGTTCCAGGCAAAACAAATTTCCCCCCCTAAAGAGCCGATGGCTGATAACAGGGTATGAATTATTATTATTATTATTATTATTATTATTATTATTATTATTATTATTATTATTATTATTATGGGGGACATGGTGGCGGAGTGGTTAGCGCCGCAGCCTTCCACCTCTAAGGTCCCAAGTTCGATCCCCGGATCGGACAGAGGATACTTATGTGGATAGAGTTTCGATGGGTTCTCTCCATGTTCGCGTGGGTTTTCTTGGGGCTCTCCCGTTTCCTCCCACTATCCATCACAGCAAAGGCAATGATTAAAGTCGGTTAATTAAAAAGATGATCCCCTAAAAAGCTCAAGGAGACTTATCACAGGGTATCCATTATTATTATTATTATTATTATTATTATTATTATTATTATTATTATTATTATTATTACATTAATAACATTTGACTTCTCTCAGTATGAAATATGACTAATAAAATTGCAGAAACTTGGCAATATTACCTCCTAATATCAATAAATGAACTTACTGTAATTAGACCAAGGGAAACACAGGAATGAAGTGACACTAACCTCAGTGACTGCCAGGCAGTGACCCTGTGCATGCTTGATGCAGTTCCTGAGCAGTGGTACATAGAAAGTAGGTGAGTCCTCCTTCCTTCCCAATCTTGACTGACTTCAGCTGGGAAGTGGTTGTAGCAGCTGACTTGCTGTGTGAGACTGAATATTATATTGTAGCCTTGATGACATGGCAACATTGTAGGCTTACTTGGAAGAGTTGATCTCAGTGATTAGATTTCACAGTTCACATACAGTACTCCTCGAGACCACATGTCAGGCTGTCCTCCACTTCTCTTTGGAATACTGCAATAGGATAAGTTAAATAGTGTATTTATAAAACTCATTGGAAAAATAAATCTCTAGTGTTCACTAAGTTGGTAATCATTGCTTTTTAAATCATCTACCATTACTGGGAATACCCTGAGTGGAAGGTTCTCAAGAAATGTGTCCTCCCTGTCTCTGTGTCTTGCAGTACTCGCTGACTTAACATCAGCATCAATCAGATATCCATCGACTCTTCTTATGAATCAAGCTCACTTTTGCATTCACAAGCACCCCATCCATCATCGCCTGCCAGCTTCCTCTTTTCCTTCACCTGACAAGTCATCTTTAATCCTCACAATCTCACCCAGCACACAATTTGACTTTTGATGAAGCCCCCTTCCCCAAGCACACCCCATCTGGCAGCAAGGAGGATCAGAGGTGACAGCCATCCCTGACTACACAGCCATCCAACAAGTATGAACTCCAAATATCCTACAGTTGCTTTTCACTGAAGCATGCTGAAACATGGCAGTCCTCCCATGTGGATGTCCCACTGCCAATGAAAACATCCTCCTCCAGAACACACCGTCTGGAAAACATTAACACTTCACAACATAATTTTACTGAAGTTGTAGGCTACTGAAACAATGGTTTATGATAAGTGCAAAGGTGCTTACAAAATACAGGGAGATGAAGTGGCGCCGCGGTAACGCGCGCGCCCACGGATATTAAGGTCCCGGGTTCAATCCCCACCCGGGGTTCCCACCTTTATCCGTGCAGAGTTGGGCCATCTCTGGCTTCATTTCGGGTGGCAATTTCCGACAGACTAAGCCACCCGGGGGAGTTCACAAAATGACCAAGCAACGACATTGCACTTGCACTTTGCACATCCCCTCCTATTCATTCCCCCTTCGCTCGCGGTACCCGGGCGTTACGGAAAAGGACGACTTGTAAAAGCTTGTACATCTTAAGCAAATAAAGGTACCGTGCCAGATGCCCAATTAGGGCGGTGCACTAACCCGATTATTATTATTATTAAAGGTGCTTACAAAATATAGTGGTGTATTAGTACATAAGGTGGAAATAACGAGGGAAATAAACTATGATAACGAAGTTACAATTTGCCAAATATTCTGCTTTCCATATACCTATCTGCATACTGCATACTGATTAATGAAATTATCCACAAAAATTCAAAATTAGGTCACCCTTAAATCAGGCAGGGCAAAAAAATATCCCTCATTGTCTTCTGCTGTCTCATTCTTGCCAAATGTACCAGAAAAAGAATGATTTTGACGTTTTCAGCAAGTGTTACATGAGTGAGAGGTGAGAAAATCACCCCTGCTCCAGTATACAGTGCTTTCCTCATGTGGGAAAGGAAGCTTAGTTGTTGAAAGCAGCATATTTTCCCACCGAGGGGCCAAGAAATAGTCTGTTCCACCTGAGGTGATGTGAAATTGAGTATGTTATATCAGGAGAAAGAAATATACAGGGCCTTATAAAAGTACGCCTGAACTGGCCTTTCAAGTCTGTTATAACCAAGCTGAGGCTGTTATATCCTGATTCAGCTGTACTGTACCAGTACTGCCCTTCAAGCACATGAAGGTAGATTGCTGTTCCCAAGAGTCTTCTCATGCTGAAGAACTCCTTTCACCAGGTCATCCATAGTCTGGCAGTCAAACTTGTTTGAGAACAGACGTGGGACTTCAGGAGTGCATCCACATAGTCCAGCGTTACTCACTGTCAGATCACAGTGGATGTCTATCTCAGGGTTCTCTTGAAATTACTCAAGTGGTGGAAGCCCAGCCTCCTTCCATTAGCACAATGTCAGTCAGTGCCAGGGTGGGTCACAGGCAAAATATCAACATCAGGTCATCTTGATTGGTCGTCTGGGCAAGCTTTACAGTAGGCAATAGACATAAGACTCATAACAAATGATCAGCCTGTGACTTTCTCACAATATATATTCATCAGAGCCTTCAAAGGTAAGTTTGAATGACATCTGGATTAACCCATTTGTTCCAAAGGTTGATTTGCTTATGACATTTTAATAATATTTTAAGTCATACGTTAGAAGGCAGAAACTAATATAGAAATAATAGTTCAGCGTAAAATTTTAATTACAACAGAAGTTACTAGGCGTCCTTTTTAGAACACTAGGACAATCAGTATAATTTTTTCTCTATACTCATTGCTTCACTTTATATTATGCAATGCAATGTGGCAATTCTCACATTGAATGGTGCAGTGCTGGTAGAAATGATGGAATCGTAATAATATCCCAATAATTCAGGTATTTCAGCCATCGAGTTTCTTAAATTTTTCGAAGGCCTTTCTTGGTTTTCATCTTGGAAAGTATGGGTCCCAAGTTGCATTCTGCAACACCTGGCTATACAGGGTGATCTAAAATACTTCTTCGGTTGTTATCGATGTTGTTGGCACTAATCTGCATAATTTAAGCAGTTACTTTAATGTCTCTCAATAGTATAAGTGGATTGTAGGACACCATTGCTTCCCTTGCTGCCATTCGCCACTCATAAGGGACAACAATGCAAAATTAATATTGTATGGTGGCTTTTCACAACCCTTCTTGCAACAGTCATACACTGTAATTATTTTTCAAAGCTATAGAAGGATTTATAATTCAAGGAAATAGTTACCGGTACTCAATCGCGCCAGTTCTGAAATAGGCCATTTTCCCCAAATTCAACTTGTAATATTGTGGCTGATGCAATCACTGAAATGTGATGTATCTTCATTCTCCCACTAGAGCAGACTTTCATGAAGTGGTTCAGCTTGCTCCTTGTGATTTATATGCACAACTTCAAGAAATAATTTTTTTCCCAACCGTCCTATAGTAAAACTTCTATAAGTCGAACTTCCCTAAGTCGAAGTTCTCTATAAGTCGAAGAAAATTATGAGCTTGGTTGGTCACAATGTAAACTTCCCTAAAGGCTGCTGGTATCCACTGCTCAATATCAAGGGGTTTTAACCCGTTCAACCCCTTGAATCAACCCTTTGAGGGGCTTGAACCAAGTAGAGCACGGCCCTACTTGATTCAACCCTTGAATTCAATGGGTTGAATCAAGTACGGCCATGCTCTACAGTCTACTCGGTTCAAGCCCCTCATACTCGTACTCATAACTCGAAGTTTTTTTCCGGTCCCATGGGGGTTCGACTTATAGAAGTTTTACTATATATTATAGAGTGCTGGGAACAAATGGGTTAACCCTTAACTACGTAGGTGGCTGAAACACCTTTAACTACGTAGGTGGAGCCTGAGAGGCTCCAACGGTATATTTAAATTTCTGCTTATCAACTAAATTGTTATATTGGACTTTTCACATACAGAAAGTGCAGTTCAGATCATTAGGCTTCCGAAAACGTAAAAATCACACGCTGAGTCAGCATATTCCGACAGGGAAAATTTTTTAATTAAAAGGTTACATCATGTTGGAGCCGCTCAGGCTTCACCTGCATAGGTAGAGCCAGTATAGAGTCCAGGAGGGACCTGTTCCTCGTTACGAATTTTTTTAAACCAAAGAATAGGGACTAAAAATTTTTTTCTTTCCTTTTCATGCTTAGGAAGGTTTTTCTGACAAAGTCACGGAAGGACAGGGGAAAATCAAATTCAATGAAAAAGTTACATGCGTTTAAATAGTGCTTGGAGCCTCTCAGGCTCCACCTACGTAGTTAAGGGTTAATCAAGAGCAAAAGTCGGGGAGCAGAGTCTCCTTGGCATTCAAGTCACAAGGGATGTCCTCAAGAGAGTGTGCTCTATAACACAATGGCGGACACAGACATGGAGTTGTCATCCCATCTTCATGTTTGCAGGTGGTCCTTTATGAGGTTAAGATGACTTTGCAAACACACACACACACACACACACACGCTCCTGGATACCTTCCACACATAGCCTTTGACCAGTGTAGTCCAATATAGGTGTGGTCAAAAGAGGCAGAAGGCACTGCCAAAAGAAAATAGTTAAGATTACAAAATTAATGTGACTGAGAAGTGAAATTGAAGCATTGTCACAATTTTATTATTTATTAATGCTTTCGTTTTTTGTCCAGCTGCATGAAATGGACTTGAATGTTATCCCTGAACCAGGAAAAAATAATACAAACCTACATTTCTCAGAAAAATTAACTCTTATGCACATAAAGATCTCGACATTTTCCTACGCATAATTCAGTGCTTTGCAAACTCATGAGTGACGGTACCTTAGTTTCACACACAAGAAAATTATTATTATTATTAGATTATTATTCACTTCCAAAACTTCCCTAGGAACTATCATAGCCTGGGCCAAAAAATTCATGTGAGAGACAATGAAAAATAAAAATAATCCAACTCGGCCATCTTCTTTTACTCTCTACAACCAGCTCTTGCTACAACTCTTGGCTGGATCACCACCATAAAACCCTGTCAGACTTTCTTGAAGTATGAAAGGTGCCTTGAGCTTGTCAATCAAGTAGTCTGTTGATTTTTGGCATATCAGTCCATTTCCATAAACCAGTGTTACACAGTCACATTGGGGCCAACGTTCTCTCAATAATAAATCACATTTCAGTGAAAGCTGCCTCCACATCTTTTGTTTTCCCTGCCGCACAAGTTGAGTTCTGGAGGAATTTGTAGGAGGGCTAACTCCTGCACATGCGTAACAAAGCTTGTTTCCAGTATGACAGAAGCACATGTCATGAAATGCAGTTAACTCCGGATATATGAGCTTTGACTATAAGCAACCCTTGTCGCTCGGTTATAGCCAACTTGAAAGATTGGTCCCAGCATACTACTTGCATGTACAGTATCCATCAGTATGGCCTGTGTATTTGGATATAGGAAACCTTGGTTATAGGATACTGATTTCTGTGTCCCTTGGAGTCACTCATATCCTGAGTCTGTTCTTTTAAAAATCCACAGACACCATCACCTGCTCTTTCTTACCTTGCTGATTACCAATAAAAAGTGAAAGACCAGTAGGCATGTGCCTTGACAACTTCCACACCATTACACTGTAAGTGTACCCCAATCTATCGGAAAATACTCAGAACTCAGCCTGAAAGCTTCATTACTTATGGGTACCTATATGCCATTGGCAGACAGGTTGATTATCATATCATATCGTCAGGTGTGTACACTTACTGAGGTTAGGAATGAGGCTGCTAAGTTGCCATCTTGAAGTCACATTGCTGTCACTGCCAAAGGAAAAATCCCATGGGTGTGTTCCCATTGCAGTTGATCATGGGCAATGTACTACAGGGTGGGCCAGACTCAATTAGGCAATCTTTGATCATTAATTAATCAATAACCAATTCATCCAAAGGTACAGGGTGAAGTGACATTTGCTGTCGATAGACGGCTCTGTCATATGCCATGAAGGAGGGCAATGCTATGCGCATGCGCAGGAGAGAAAACATGGCCAGGCTCAATTAGGCAGTTTTTGATTCATGTTATTTTTATTGATGAGTGTTAATAATATTGAAAAGGGTACAAAAAGCGAATAACCCACACAAAAGTCATCGATTTTCAAGGTAGTGGTCGACCTGGGCACCCTCTGGGTCAACACAGGCTTGCAGACGCAAAGCAACAATTTCACACGCCTTCCTGCACATGTCAACCGGGACATTGTTGAATTCCTGAACAATTACATGACGCAAATGTTGTTCACTGTCGTCTGTCAATGGGGCTAGCGTACACCTTATCCTTTGGGGTTACCTGAAGGATAAGGTGTACGCTAAACCCATTGACAGTGAACAACATTTGCGTCAGGTGATTGTTCAGGAATTCAACAATGTCCCGGTTGACATGTGCAGGAAGGCGTGTGAAAATGTGCCTTTGCATTTGCAAGCCTGTGTTGACTCAGAGGGTGCCCAGGTCGACCACTACCTTGAAAATCGATTATCGGTTATTCGCTTTTTGTACCCTTTTCAATATTATTAACATTCATCAATAAAAATAACATGTAATCAAAAACTGCCTAATTGAGTCCGGCCCTGTTTTCTCTCCTGCGCATGCGCATAGCATTGAGCTCCTTCATGGCATATGACAGAGCCGTCTATCGACAACAAATGGCACTTCACCCTGTACCTTTGGATGAATTGGTTATTGATTAATTAATGATCAAAGACTGCCTAATTGAGTCTGGCCCACCCTGTATATCGCTCAAAAACATAGAGACGATTTTGCATTTGACTCAAGTGCAAAATCGTCTCTGTTTTTGAGCGATATAGTACATGAAAGAGTGCAAAAGCTGTTTATGATTATGGCACATGTTCCGCAGCCTCTCAGCACCAAGTAGACATGGGAATCATTTCATCCAAAAAATTATTACTTCTGGTGCAGTCTTGTGCCATAAAATGTTCTAAAATGAGAAATGTTACAGCATTTCATCAACATAAAGATGGTAATGATACTAACCATTGTACTATATGTTGTGTCCTTTTTGGTTCACAGGGATCAGGTTTTCTGGCCCCATAAAGTCTAATCACCATGTATCATGTGGAGACTGTTCCTGTTTTTTATGCTCCAGATCAAGTTCCCAACCAGTACATGCAAGGATGTCATATTTTCTTAGTCCCATTTTGACTGCTAATGAAATTGCTAGAAAAATTTGACTTAAACATGTAGACCTACTGTATATGCTGCAGTGAAGGAAAATAAGGAGAATGGCCACCAGTAATAAACAAATATCTCAAAATGCTACACCTAACTAAGTTGGTTCTACTACAGTCTATGCAGTCTGACCCTGTCCTATGCTAGATAGCCTGTAATTGCTCTGATACCCCCAATAAACCAAACCAAAGCAAACCACATAGCTAATGCAGCCACCAGCTCATAGCTGAGAGGGCATGGAGGGTCCTGCTCATTTCCTCCCAGCAGCCAATCATGAACATGGACATGCATGATTTTGATACTATTATCGGATTTTTAAATACTGGCCTCTGTATTCGACTCTAAATAACTCCCAGGAAAATGGTCCAAAAATTGACTTTATACATCGTTATAAAGCTAGTTTAAATATACGTAACATATATGCGAGTTGTTTACCTATCTTCATTGCTTAATTTTTTATCGCAAGAAGAACACGAAAAAGGGTCATTTTTTTACGTTGCAGACGTTACACCGCAAAATGAATTTTTAATGACCGTTCTCAGAGGCCAAAATATTCCCCGTGTGAACCCTGGATAGTTCAAATCTTTGTCTATCTAATGATATATTTGAAATTTAGAAATCACCATTTGTGTAATCATAATTAAGCTAATTGCACACCTCAGTTATCTCGGCCCTTTCTCATTCGAATTACTGTGCGAATGTATTGACGGCAAGCCAGAAAGGTGTGATAAAATTACACTGTGCTCTGTTACACTAAATTTTTTAAACATTTAAAAGTATCGCCATGTATTCCTGCCAGAAAGCGGCTGGGTACTTGTCTATTAAACTTACTAAAACAATACTTTTACAATTTTGAGTGCAATAGAGCACAGTGTAATTTTATCACGCACATTTCTGACTTGCTGTCAATACATTCGCGAAGTAGGGCCCTAATTCGGATGAGAAACAGCTGAGATAACTGAGGTGTGCAATTAACTTCATTATGATTACACAAATGGCGATTTCTAAGTTTCAAATGTATCATTAGATAGACAAAGATTTGCACAATCGAGGGTTATTCACAGGGGGAATTTTTTGGCCTCCGAGAAGTCTCATAAAAAGTTCATATTTCGGCGTAACATTGGCAACTAGTCAAAAATGACACCTTTCCGTGTTCTTCTTGCGATAAAAAATAACACAATGAAGATAATTATGTAAACAACTCGCATATATATGTTACGTAGATTTAAACAAGCTTTCTAACGATGTATGGTGTTATTTTTTTGGACCATTTTCCTGGGAGTTATTTAGAGTCAAACACTGGGGCCAGTATTTAAAAATCCGGTAGTAGATTGCCTGACAGGAATGAGCAGACGAGGTAAAGTTGTGGATAGCTCCCCCTCCCTCTCCCCCCAAGTGAGGGGTGTGGTGGAAAAAGGTGATTTTTGTCATTTTTAACCTAAACACCTAGCAACTATGTAAAAGACATGAAAAACAGTGTGGTATACTCCAAGTTCACGTATAATGCATGATACGGCCACATGGACTATATCAAAACCCGTATTCCGTATGATTTGTTAAGAGAATGCAAACTTCAATTCGCTCTCTTGAAAAATTACATGTTTGTGGGTTATCACCTTTTTCCACCACATTCCTCAAGTGTGAAATAGCATTTATCCGATTTCAAAGTACCGTACCATTTAGTAGGCCTACTGTTAATTAGAAGTTTGCTTTAGGGTATATCTTTTGAGGCACAGTTAAACAAAAAATGTTCTGAAAGAATGGAGGGTTCCAATTGAAGAGGACACTCATATCATGCAACCTATGCACAAATCACCACAATTGATATTTAATTTCAGTACTATTTCAGCTCACTCTGGATGGTAACATACTGAAGGATTTATGAGATAGCAATAGTGGCACTAGTAAACACTTCTAAGGGCCGGTTTCACCGAGCTTGGTATATGATAAAACCAGGTTTCTTTAGGAAAATCCATACAAATAGATAGGGATTTTGAGAAATACCCTGGTTTTATCATATACTGAGCTCGGTGAAACCGGCCCTAAGTAGGCTAGACCATGTAGAAAAACATCCAGACAGAAAAAGACAAAACCCTACAGGGTCCCACATATTTCCACTGAAATGATAAGGGCATCAGCAAGAGCTCTACTCCTAGCACAAGGGATGTACTGTATATCCCTGATAAGACCACTCTGTAGGTTTCAATGATAGTAGTAAAAAACTTTGATATAACACTCGGCATAATAACGCTTTCCCGCTTTTAACGCCCCTTTTTTCTGGTCCCTTGATCATTACCATAAGGTAAATTTTCTCCCATATAACGCTATCCCGCTTATAACGCTACTTTTGGGTGGTCCCTTGAAGAGTGTTATACTAAGGTTTTACTGTATTTGATTTGTCCATGAATGCTTTGAGAGGAGGAAAGCACATGAAGCTTGCTTGAGGCAGCTACTGAATGACCAATCTAGAATGGCATCTGGAAAGACTGCAATGTGACATCAGACTTGGTCACTTCCAGCTGCATGGGAGGCAGGCTAGCAAGTGCAGACCAATATCATCACCCCACTATGCCCACCCCCAACAAGCTAATGTGCCTATAATGATCCACTCAAAACAGACAGGTCCCAAGTAATGAAGGGCATTCTTTTTAGGTCCCACTCTATAGGATGGCATTAAAATTTTTCTGATGATTGTTGCTCACTTCACACCCAAGTTTTATGAAAATGAGTCCTAGGTTCCTAAGACATGAAGGCAGCTACCCATGGCTGCTTCTATGCCTGTCCTTGTACCATATTTTTGGTTTTGTCCTTTGGATCCACCAATCAGCAATGACCTCTCCATCCTTGTCTCCATCTGAAAAGGTCAATCGAAGTTTTCGAAGGTTGGGAGCAAGGACAGAGCAGCCCATTCTGATTGGTGACTACGAAGGACAATGTCACATTCACATCTGCCACATCTCAAAACGAGTCATTGCTCCTCTCTTGTACATGATTTCTCCTTTTTGTTTCTTACGCACACATGTCAATCAAAACTCATGTATCCATCTCACACTGGTGTGAGTGGATTGTATGTAACAGGATTGTTTCCTTTAAAAATTCACTAGTAATTAATTTCTCTCTAGTAACCTTGTACATGTTCACATGGAAACTTCTCCAGCAAAGAGGACACTTGTGAAAAGAACTAGATGTTACTGCATGTATAATCCTAGAAGCTCAGGCCATCTATTTTATTGAGGCTAAGAAAAACCAAGAAGTACATGCTGCTGTTTTTTGTGGGATTACAGGACTTTTTAAAGTGGTTAGTGACATACACTGGAATGAAACGGGTCAGTCTTGGCATCCGTCTTCGTCAATTTAAAAATTAGCGGTAAACTCAATACCTGGCGTTAAGTTTGAAAAAACAAAGACAGTTAAGGTGTGATATTTCTAGGAGACGATGCTGTGGAAGGTGGGTTTCCACTCCCTCCTTGTTGAGCTCTACGAATGTATAGGTGAAGGAGTTTCAGCTTGCTTCCATTTAGAGGTGTCAGCAATGGTGCCATTATGTCTTCCCCAAAGAGCTGATGCAGTGACACCATACAAAAGACAGCTGCCTTCCGGACACTGCTCTCCAGGCTGTCATAAGCCTTGATGAGACCGTCCACAACATCCGGGAGGTGCCGAGACAGAGCCTCTTGCCGGGAAGAGTCCATGGTGCATGACTCCGTCAGGCGGGTCATCATTTTTACAGCTGCTTGGTTCACAGGGTATTCACCAGTTTTGATGATAGGATTTAAAACAGGGATCACTTGGTCTGGGGAGAGGCCCAAGGCAGCCTCACCAGCGCAAGCTTCTGCTGAGCGTAAAACCTGTACACAGAAAGGTTGGATATGACTCTCATGGTCATACTAGCATGACTAGGCAATACTTTCAAAACATTTGAGGGACATACATCTTTGTCTGGATCCCGATGTGCCTCCAGGACCTTCATCAGAAGAAGCTCTGTAAATCCTTGGAAGCAATCTGTCAGCTGCGGTTGACGAACCATTTCGGAGAGTGCCACCAGTGACTGACAACGAACATTATGATTTTCGTCTCGCAAACGCTCCAGCAGGACCCGAAATAAGATTCTAAAATATAATTATGATTACAAATCTCTCCTGCACATAAAATTAATTGTCAAAAACTTACTTAAAGTTTTCCATGATGACCTTTGGATGGCCATCCCGGATCATTTGCAATATTTTCCTTATAATCATATGCCTATCTTCTGGGCGTGTTGCTAGGGAATTGCTCCCAATTTCATCCACCAGCCGTATCAATGTTGTAGCCCCATTTTCTAGACCTTGCTCAAGTATGACGCCATTTCCTTGTCCACCAGGAACTCCATTATTCATGGAAGTGTCACTTTCCATTGTCATCTTACCCAGGCCATTAAGGTCCCTCACAAACACTTGCCGGTGATGGTGTGATGGTGAAGACAGACCAGATGATCTGCCTGATCCCTGCAAGTCACATCCTTCATTAGTGGTCAGAGAGACATATGACTGCAGTAATCTGGAGTATGGTTCTAGTCTTAGGAATCCTTATCTGTCTCTCTTGTTAAATAGTTCCAGGAAACAATAAATTCTGAGAAATACTGAGGAATGCTGTAACTCCAGGGAAAACTTTATGACCTAAAATAAGGCACATACATATGGATTTCCGTGCTTGGCTGCACAGATGTGCCTATGACATCAAAATACAGATATGTTTTGCTTAAATTCATAGTATTGCAGCTGCTCTAATTTAGGAGGACAAGTTATTCAAATGCTATCAAAAATTGATCCTTCATATGCTATCCCGGTTGCAGGATGGTTGAGCAGTTATGTTACTGGTTACGCATGAAATTCTGTATATAACAGTATCGGATGATAAGAGTGAATCGTGTTAACATTTCAAGATATGTCAACACAGATCAATCAAAGCGACTGGCTGAGTCAAAAAGAACACAATAAGATCATCAATAAGAAAATTTAAGAAGAGAAGCAGGAATTCTGTATAGCATATATCAATGATTTTTTCAATAAAAGGCTAAGCAAAAATCTCTCATGTGGCAGGACTGTATGATAGTGCAAACCACAGCACCACTAGCAGAGTATTATTTGGCAAGGAACAAACAAGTCAAATTAGACATGTTACATTTTCCTTCCCTATATGCTGCTACCACACTACACAGTTGTCCTGCCGGAAAAGTCACATCTGCATATTTCAATAAGACCATGTTTTTGGCCAACTAGAAAGAACACAACCTTATTGCAAAGTGCACGCAGATTTTTTTTTTTTTGGGGG
>JYFJ02007431.1:0-15694 GCA_000934665.2 Catajapyx aquilonaris
TGAGCCCTAACCAGGCCTCGTAGAGCAATATGACCTTCACTTCCATATACTGGTTTTTCACAACGAATCTCGCTACCTGAAGCTTGTGCGCCATTTATCGACCACCCTGTATATTCTACTATAGTGAAAGCAAGGGCCGTATGGAGCCGCAAGGAATTCCGTACAGGTCTCAACAGTGAACATTCATTTGGACTGTGACTAGGAACGAATAGAGGAATGAATATAAAAATAGAAAGTAGGCTACATGTTTCTCTATTGTAAATAATCAAGCATATTTTAACACACACTTGACACTTGTGAAAATTGAAACTTTGTTGAACATGACAAGGGAATTTTCATTTATTCTTACTATTCTATGGTAAATTTTTTTGAACTATATTATTAAGTGAATTAAACACAAAGGACAAGCGTACACTGCCTGAGACATGAAGACGGACCTAGGTGGGCCGCTCCTTTTCATTCTGGGGGCTTGGCCACTAGCGCAGCGCTCCACGTCAGTACCTATAGCTCTGGAACCATTTCGTATTCCAAAATTCCGTTTGTACCACTGATAGAGGACACTTCAAGGTGCATTTTGATATCAATGCGATGACATTTGATTTTGGCATTTTTTTGAAAATGTCATTTGTTTGCAAAAATGTCGCATTTTGACATGAATTTGCACAGCTATCGGAAAGCGACTATTTTTGTCGGAAAGAGGAGACAATTTCACACATGAACCATGTATTACATCATGCATTTACGTTGTCATGTAAATGTAATAGGGGGGCGCCTCTAACTGTGATCCAAGTGCAATTAGCGCCTGTAGATAGGCAACCACGCATCGGCGGACCAAATCATTATGGGAAAGGTCATAACTTGACATGGACTCAAGCATATCTCACACTCATCGACGGGCAAATTTTTTCGTGCAAAAGGTGGCCGCGTTCACGTGGAATTGCCCACCTGTGAAATTAATTCAGTATTCTTTTCGGTCATTTATGGCAGAAGTATGCAGACTTCACCCGCGTTATTTTAACTGAATGAAGTAGGATTCTTTAGGCCAGAAGTTCTTAGCCTGGGGTGCCCGCACCTCCAGGGGGTGCGAGGTGGCTTCCCTGGGGGTGCGAGCAAGGTGCACCTCTGGACTTAATCTAACCAAGAGCTAATATCTGGTCTAACTACGAACGTAATCAATCACCCCTGGTAAAGGGGGTGCAACAAGGACCCACATATTGTCTACAAAGGGGTGCGGAGGCCCTAAAAGGTTAAGAACCTCTGCTTTAGGTGTATGTTCCTGGGCTTGGCTCAATTTTGACATTTTTGTGTGTTGACCCATTATTGCATAACACTGTCCAATTATCCCTCCGCTTTCGATCACTTCTGTGTAGGTTGACTGACACCAAGTTCAACATATGTACCAGACACTACACACGGGTTTGCTGCTATTAATTAATAAATAAATAACATATTTTGATAATCTACGTATGTAAGGCAAAAGAAGAAAATTTGTTTGCCTGTGGCAACAGAATTTTGTTGGTGATTACCATAGAAACAGGCCTGTAAATGGTTTCAAATTTTGCACTTCCCCCAATTTTTTAATCCAATTTTTTTTATTGCCCCTTCCCCCAATGTATCTCCACCTTGCCGTGGTGGTGGGCTTTCGTTTTCCCATGATCCTGAAGAGCTATGCCGGCGGTAGTTTCGTCTACTGGTAGGGCCGCCCAAGTTGGACATGTCTTTGGGACTAAGAGAGATACCAGTCTTTCCTCTTTTCTTTTTCCTCTTTGTTTCTCTCTCCATCTGTCCCACCTTTTTGTATTCTGATAACCACATAGCCATAGTTGCGTGGCTCCTTATTACGCAAACAAACCAGAATTTTTCCACCCTTCCAGTGCCTACATATGCAAGGGAATGAGCAGTTTTGCATTTAATATTGCTTGAGATCTAAGACGATTTCGGTGTAATTATCCACGCTCTTTTTTTCCCCGTGCGAAGAACGGGTACCGCTGCTAGTTTATATATATAAAACCCTGAAAACTACATAAGGTGCCTGGAACGCGGGAAAAAATTAATATCACTTTTGGCTCGAAGGACACAATACGTACTTTCAATACGCCACCGTACTAGGAAACCGCTCCCACTTGAACCATTTTGCTCCGCCATCTTGGCCGACTACAGGGTAAGTCCAAGAGAGTTTAACAAGTGCATAACGCTTCACATTTTTTTGAAAATTGGTATACGAGATTCCACAGACTACACTAGTATAATGCGCGATTTTCGGGCGCCTGGGACCAACGGGTCACGTGTGAGGTCAAGGGGAAAAAAATTGAAGATAGAAAAAAAACGTAACTCTATTTCGCTTCATATCTCAGTATCTATTTGTTCTATCGCAATGGTTCATCGTGTCATTCGAATCCAAATGGTTGGGGGATTCATAAAACATGATATAAAGTATTTATTTTAAATAATTAGGCAAAGAATTTCAGAGGTCAAATATTTGACCTTTTGACCTGGACAGTCTGAAATATACACGAGTCTGATATTTAGTACAGTATAGCGGCACCATTACGGACATTTTCCTGAAAGATTTGGGATCTGTATAATTTTTGGTTCAGAGAAAAAAATTCCAGAACAAAGGCATGTAAGGTGAGTCGGGGCAATTCGAGGGGCAATTAGTACGACCCTGTTTTACATATGTTGACTTTGGGTGAGGATTGTGCTGCTCAGGAAGCTGTAAAAAGATGAACTTACAACCACATGCAGAATAACTAATTCTCTTTTAGTGATCACAGAATCAATAGGTTACGGTTTTGCAATTGCCTGAAAATTAATTATTCCCGAAACTGTGTCACGGATTTGGCACTTGCCCCGACGTTGGGTAAGTGCGACTACTGGCCTTATCTTTGAAGGAGAGCATCGGGTAATAGAAATGAGGTAAGTGGCGACTCGGGTAGCAGTATACCTTTCTAGAGTTCTTTTCCGAATCAAAATACCTTTTCCCAGTGTCGAATTATCAACTTTCAATGAAAATCTGCATAAGACTTGACGGAATGCCACACTCACACGTTTAGCACACATTTAAACCTGAAAAGTCCAGTCCAAATAGTAATGATCCACCTCGGTGGTCTTCCTAGGTCGTACTTGCCCCAGTGTCACATTGTCATGGCGACCTAGTGACGTCATAATCTTATCGTTAATTACACATCATCTATGAAAAGGTCATAGAAAATGCTTCATGACTATGCAAAAATAGAACACCCAGCATGTAGAAGTGTACCTACAGAAAATATCTTCCGACGTTTGTCGATCTTCTTCTGAAGGTGAGATGTGAGGGTCGCGCGTTCCATCTCCGTCATAGCTATATAAAGCCAGTAACGCGGGAAAATGTTTTTGCCCTACGTTGACCGAAGTCAGGACAATCATATGGGGCTATCGTGAAAAGTGCTCCCATACCGTGGCATGATTTTTTTTCCCGAAGTCGCACTTACCCCGATTCGGCACTTGCCCAGACTCACCTTACATCGAATTTCATATTTTCCAACAATTGACCTAATATCCAGCTAATGACAGCAGCTACGAGTTTCATCTTTAGTACAGTATAACAGGGAGCAATTCCAAACATTTTCCTGGGGGATCAGATGCCAATAACTTGTGGCAGGTTTCTGTACAAGCAGATTACCCGAAGTGAGGTCACCCTGATAACAATAACAAAAACAATATTACTTCAGCTCTCGAATGTTACAAAGTGACCGAGGATGACATGAAGATGGGAAAACATCACAAGGCTGGATGAAGAATTCCTCCGAGCAGCATCACTGAGGTAAAAGACGCGTCACTGATTAGTGAGTGATATCCTGCTGAGAATCTTTGTGAACAACTTATGATAACGACATGATCTGCCGAAATCACCAAAATCACTTCCATACATGGATGACTTCCGAAGCACTTCAGTTGTTAAAAAATATGACATTCGATGTAGGCTACATGCCTTCTGTTACGGAATAATTTTTTCTCGGAATAAAAAATTGGGCGGACTCCAAATCTTTCAGTAAAATGTCCGTAATGGTGCCCTGTTATACTGTACTAAATATTATATCAGACTCGTATATGCTGTCAGACTGTCCAGGTCAAAAGGCCAAATATTTGACCTCTGAAATTTTATTCTAATTATTTATAAAATTAATATTTTATTTTATGTTTTATGAATCCCCCAACCATTTGGATTCGAATGACACATGAACCATTGCGATATAACAAATAGCCACTGACAAGGGAAGTGTAAGTGTTGTCCGTGGAGTTGCTGAATGAAACTTGGCACAATAATATAGGCAGGTAAGTTATTAAAGAAAATGCAAACAATTTAGGCTTATGCCCACAAGGTCAAAAGTTAGGACCTCTCGAACTCACAAGGGACACTTTCCAAGGTCTCACCGATTTTCTTGAAATTCGGTACATTGCATTGGTAGGCCACCCCAAGGGATGAAAAACGCACCTAAAGTGACCTGCTCAAAATGACCCGACGCGACGACCCCTTTTTGGGAACTGCCAATGCACCGAATTTCGAGAAAATGGGTCAGTTTTCGGCATTTAAGAGTTGACCTCTGCCCCTCAAAAAGGGGTCACCGGGTCATTTTGAGCAGGTCACTTTAGGTTTTTCATCCCGTGGGGTGGCCTACCGAATTTCAAGAAAATCGGTGAGACCTTGTAAAGTGTCCCTCGTGAGTTGGAGAGGTCATAACTTTTGACTTTGTGGGCATCCGCCTAAATTGTTTGCATTTTCTTTAATAACTTACCTGCCTATATTTTATTGTGCCAAGTTTCATTCAGAAACTCCACGGACAACACTTACACTTCCCTTGTGAGATATGAAGCGATATAGAGTGACGTTTTTTTCTATCTTCAATTTTTTCCCCCTTGACCTCACACGTGACCCGTTGGTCCCAGGCGCCCGAAAACCGCGCATTACACTAGCATAGTCGATGGAATCTCTTGTACTAATTTTCAAAAAAACCAAAAAAATGTGGGGCAGCATTCTGGATTTTTTTTGTTGAACTCTACTGGACTTACCCTACAGCGCAGCGCCGATTATAGGCACCCGTGCTTGCGAATATTGCTTTCAATCGGCCCGCAAGACGCTGTACCCCTTTATGCCGCCATCTTGCCTTAAGGCCGCTTCACAAATTCGGCGGAAAGCTGAGCGGGCGGAAAGCGCCGCCATCTTGCCTCCTCCAACCGCCTGCTATCCGCCCGCGCGAGTCCATCCAGATGGACTCGAGCGGTTCCCACCGCTCCCCACCGCTCAGAGTTTCCGCCCGCAGCGTCACCGCCGAATTTGTGAATTGCCAGCGCTCACATTCCGAGTCCCAAAAGCACGCTTTCCGCCAGCTTTCCGCCCGCTCAGCCATCCGCCGAATTTGTGAAGCGGCCTTTACTCAGAAGTGGCCGCTAGGTGTCAGCCACTTCTCCCGCGGATCCGATGCACGTGAGAGAAGGGTATACACGTAGGCCTATATACAGTTGTCAGATACCTACCTTTAATATGCTGCAATCTAAGTTGCATTCAAAAGTACGAAGTTGGAGCAGTCTGAGTTGTAGTGATAGGTTTCCTCGTTTTAATAAATATTGAAAGTAGCTAAAATATCTTATTATTCCACGAGTTTGTTGTAGAGCAAGAACCTTTGATTCAACTTATCCAGTGGTTCAACGTTCCGCTATATCCCCTGTATAAATTTTCACCGGGAATTCGTAGTTAATATGAGAAAAGGACGAATTCGATATTTTCATAATTTTACAGGAGAGCCAAAAGAAGCCTGCAAACTGCTATATAGAGAAAAGAGGATGCCATGACAAATCTCGCAAAATGGGGATAGTGAACAAAATGTAGTCTACGGTACGTCCCATGATCATGAGGCACATATTACGCATGTAGGCCTAATATGCATGAATCAATGACATTGTTGTTCGGAATTCGCCCCTTTTGTCAGCTTTTACTTGAACCAAATGCGACCAGATGATTGTTGCAAAAAGGACGTATATAAATCGTCCACAATATGGAGAATTCTTTTTTTTCGGGGGTGTCACATAGAATAAGAATGACAAGTATAAGGGTTTATAAGGGAGACACTTCATAACATGTTACCTAAGTATGAACATAATAATTTAATAATAATAATAATAATAATAATAATAATAATATATACCCCGTTATCAGCCATCGGCTCTTTAGGGGGGAAGTTTGTTTTGCCTGGAACCCTTTGCTTTCATTTTACTGAGCTCTTTGGGATAGGATAAGGACGGAAGGAAGCGACTGTGGCATATTAATTATTACGGAAGCAAGTCCGGAATTTTCCTGGAAGGACCGTGGGAAACCACAGAAAACCACTGTCAGAGTTGCCGGCCCCGGGATTTGATCCCAGGACCTCGCGATTAGCAGTCGGACACCATATCCCCTCCTCCAAACTGCTTCGGTTCCTAAGTATGAACATAATTGTACGATAAGTGGAGACACCAAAGTTACATTTTCCGAAGCAAAATATTTTTGGCTATTGTTAATGTGAGAGGCAGTGGGAAATAAGTAGAGCTCTGAGAGAAATTCTCACTGAAGAATGTAATCTTGGAAATAACATCATTATTTTACTACTTGTCATTGAAGAGCCGATAATATTTCTGTGGTATTCGTCCTTTTTGTCAGATTCAGAACCTTCGTGATGCTGTATATGGCATTTTGATTTCCGGCTCTAAGTCTTATGTCATTTGTCCTATGAGTCCCCCATTTTGTCAGAATGAGATGCAATGCTGCTGTCAGTGGCCATGGCACAATTTTGGAAAAAAATGTTGAATTCGTCCTTTTGTCAAATTAACGCCGATATTATAATTATGAAGAACATGAAAAAAATAAGGCAACAAAAATGATATTTTCTGAAAAACAGATAAGTGCTGGTTAGCCACAGCGCGTCAAACATCGCTATACAATATTTTGACCTAATACCTCAGCTTGGAATCACCGAAAAAGACGCTAATGGTTATTTTCACCAGATGGTTTTTATTACAACTCCAGATACATGAAATTCCGGAATTACCAGGAACTGCGTGGATTAGAGTGATAGGCATGTTAAACATGTATCATCCCATCCACGTGGCACATTGGAACATAAAAAGATTTTGGGTGGAAGCAATCCTATCTATAATAATAATCATGGAACCTTTTTTTTTTTTTGCTGATGTCGATGTCGGTACAGTACCTGAATGATATTTCCTTGCCTCATGTGTGATGTATACTATAAATTGAAAGGTTGTCAGCACAATCATGTGTTGTGAACAAGTACAGCATTTTCTAAAGGTACGGTCACTTGATGGTTGGATTAGGATTTGCTTTAACACGTATGTGCAAAATATGTGCATGTGGGTGAGCTCATTGGGGTTGGTCTTCATCTTTGCTGCCTAAAAGCGGCTCTTTGTCGTCGGTGACAGCCTGTTCTTTCACTTCGGCGTCGCTAACAACATATCTGTTTCTGCGGCCTGACCACAAGAAGGAAAGAATTGACGAATGGCAGCACATGAATCCCAGCTTGTGAGCAATGTAAAATGCCATTCTCTCAACAGCTAGCAGCCCCATCAACAGTACTACCCCGGCTGGCAGAACCATCGAAGCTGCTCTGACCAAATCGGCTCCTTCCTTGATTGCATCTACGTCTGATCCGGAGCCGCCCCTAGCCTTTGGCTCTACTCCAATGATCATTTCCTCCTCCTTCCGCCACTTCTGCAGGTGACCTGATTCGGCCAGACGGGTCATTAGGTTGCCCATCGGTTGTTGTAGCGGGGAGCCCTTGGGCAGCCCTAGGGCCATAGCCGGTGCAGACTCCGGAGCAGTGCGACCTAGGGTCTGACCCAAAGCTGACCCTGCCGCCTGCAGAGCCTTGAGTCCTGCAGGGGTGCGGCTCAGATTTGACATGATTTCCGAGCCAATTCCTCCGCAGTACATATCTTGATGCCCGCGTAACGCTGATTGCAGGCATGACAGCAAAAAGGCCGCCCCCGAGCCGCCCATAGGTGAGCTCGGTGCAGGTGGTGCTAACATTGGGCCGGCTCCCGGGCCAGCAATTGCAACGATGTAGTCTGCCCCCGACGCAGACGCTTGTCTCTCCGGTTCGACATTGGGCTTCGCAATGCATGTGATTGAGTGTGCCATGTAGTATATTGCAACAATGAGAGCCAACAATAGGTAGAGTGCTGCAAATATACGTGGGGACACGGTGGGTTTCGATGTGTTATTGCGTCGCGACAGCAAGTTGGCAGCCAGGCGGGCAGATGACAGCCCTTGAGCCGCACTGGGGCCACCTCGCCACATCCGACTCATGCAATGGAATGCCAGTGTGAAGCTGGCCAGTGGCAACAACAGGGCCAGCCATGTTGTGCTGTCAGCGAATGGTTGCCACAAGCAATTGGTGGATTCCTCGGGGTCTTCATCGAAGCCCTCGACTAAGTGTGTCATTATGGCGGGCCGGTTGCTGCCACCCTTACCGACGACAATGCTACTGCTGAAGTCAGCCATCCCTTTGTCGCCGTCATTGTTAGGGGACAGGATCTGAGGCAGCTGTTGGGGTGTCAGTGCGTCTGTCAGATTCAGGTTGAGCATCTTGGCGGCCAATTCCAGAACCCGGCGCTCCACACCCTGGGCGGCCCCGGGGCGAGGCGACCAAGGACGGTGTATGGTGACCTTAGAACCATGGAAATCCCTGGTGACATCCGGGAACAGGTTAGCCCCGTTGCATCTGAATCTGACTCCTGGTTCGGCCTCGGGGTTGTAGGTATCCAGGTGAAGAAGGACGGGCCGACCTCCCTCCCGGCACCAGAGACAGACTCGCTCCAGCGCCAGTTGGCCTCGGGGCAGAGGGTTGATGGCCAGACTGTACTTTGGCCCCATGGCGCGTTCAACCCAAAGGTAGTCAATCCTAAGGGCCGAATCCCACGTCCACATCAGCAAAGGGTCGCGATCTGGGCGAAATCTGGTTGTAGATAGACCTGGGGCCGCAGCAGGGCTGTCTCGAAGCCACGTCAACAGATGCCGGACGTTGCGAGTGCGCGTTATCACCAGGTACACGCTGCACGGAGCTGATGGATCTCTAAAATTGTCAGGACAAAACAGCTATTAATTCATTCTGAAACCCAACATAACAAGTAATGGTGAGTCATTCTGGTACAATGGCCGCCAAATGTATTGTCCGAAGTTGATGGGTATATAGCGCTGTCCATCGGCAGCGGGAGAACCTGACATGGTGGTGACGATCCCTGCCGCT
This sequence comes from Catajapyx aquilonaris, assembly GCA_000934665.2. NCBI lineage: Eukaryota > Metazoa > Arthropoda > Diplura > Dicellurata > Japygidae > Catajapyx > Catajapyx aquilonaris. Next base: position 9,279 of record JYFJ02007431.1, read on the forward strand.
AATAGAGGCGCGTCGGGAGCCGAGACTGGGAGGTTGGGGGTCGGGGGGATGGGGAGACCATGCGAAGGAGGGAGACCAGAGAAGAGGGGGGAGTCGTATGTGTCCGGATGGCTCAATGGGAAAGAGGGACAGTCAGTATTTGGCAGGGTTGTGAACCGAACCGAACCCTTGCTCCGTGAACCCGATAACATCGGATCCGCTCCGGAGCGAGCGTCGTCGGAGCTTGGTTCGAGTTCGAGCGGGTTCAGGAGCAGAGTGAAGCCAAGGTCGGAGCGGGTCCGGAGTTTGGTTGGGAGCTTGCCAGCTTGCTCCGGAGTTTGGTTCAGGCCAACGGCTCCAGAGCTGAACCCGGTTCCGGAGCGGGTTCGGAGCGGTTCACAGCTTGGTTAGGTCATACATCGTACATACCAACTCAACGGGTGGAAAGGCAGAAAAACCGGTGGATTTACTCCAGCGTATGCGTCATGTTTTCATGCTGCCAGAATGACATTTCCAAGCACCAGCGATACAGGGTGTACAGCAAATGTCACATTTTCATGTCATACGCATTTGTTGCATGCCGCATTTTTGTACGTTACAATATGTCATAGACATGTTTTGGATGTCGCAATATGTCAAACCCATTTTTTGTATGTCACATTTCATGTCATACGCATTTTTTGTACGTTACAATATTGTAACATACAAAAAATGCGTATGGCATGAAAATGTCACATACAACAAATGCGTATGACCATTAGCTCTTGGTATGACATGAAAATGTGACATCCAACAAATGGGTATGACATATTATTGTAACATACAAAAATGCGTATGACATAAAAATGTGACATTTGCGGTACACCCTGTATCGCGGGCGCTTGGAAATGTCATTCTGGCACCATGAAAACATGACGCATCGCATTATATTTTATGTTTTATGTTTTACTTAGATACACGATGTAGTGATTATAAGGTTAGGGATGCGGAGTGGTGCTGCGGTAACGTATGCGCCCACGGATGTTAAGGACCCGGGTTCGATCCCAACCCGGGGACACCCCCTTCATCTCGTGCAGAGTTCAGGGTCACCTCTGGCTTCGTCTCGGGTGGTATTTCCAACAGAAAACCACCCGGGGGAGTTCACTAAAAATGGCCACGTTTAAGACATTGCACTGCACCTTGCACATCCCATCCTGTCATCCTGTCCGTGGGCCCGGGCGTTTCGAAAATATGGCCTCACTGTACTATGTACAGTACTACAAGTTACAATAAAGGTTCGTGCCGCATACCCCAGGGTCAGGCACTACTCAAGGATTATTATATTAATGTAGAGTATATCTGTGGCGCTGATTCCAAATATGGCATCCGTTTTGCTCCATCAGCTCTAGCTTTTGAGATACGTATATCGTTTTAAAGTTTGGACCGGTTTACTTGGGGTCTTTCCGAATCAAGCGAGCCGAAATTGTTTTACGTCATCTCGGATCTTGGTGAAAATAATCACGGATGTACAGAAATATGCTGCATATCAAGTTTCAGCCACATTGCGCAATACCATTGGGAGGGAAAAAATCGAGAAACTTTGAAAATCGCCGAAAATTAGGTTTTTTGGAGAATTATTTTCGATTAGTGGCAGGGATCAAGCCAATGAATATGAATATGAATGTGATATATGAGGCATTCCACGTCAAGCGGGCCACCTTCCGACAAATCTTTGAGGACCTTGACCAAAATTTAGTGACATGAACTACTCATCGATCTATGCAGGAATCCAAATTATTATCCCTCTGCGTTGCGTGGTTGCATAACCACAGGGTGTCAAAGATGCCAATTTTCGACCATTTTTTTATACGTTCGCTGTCACTAAGATGGCCATATCTCCCAGAAGGTCAGGTCAAATATAACATTTGATATGTGCATTTGAAGGGTAATTCTACGATCTATAAGATGGCCATACGCAAAATTGAAAAATCCAAAAATTTAAAATCAAATATGGCACCCAAAACATTGATTTTGATATTGGTCGTGAATCGACCCCTACGATTTCTTTTGAATGGCACTTAAAATGACAAGGGCAATGTTTACTTCATATTTCCGAAAAATCTGGAGAACCCTTTTTCAATATTTGCCGACAATAATAACTTTTTTGGTTTCAAACTCGTCCCGTAAGTGTAGTCACCTCATTTGGAGGACTGTAACTAGGAGAAGATCAGGTCAAATCTGATATTTGATATGCGTATTCGGAAGGTATTTTTATGCCCCAGGAGATGGTCATACTCAAAATGGAAGAATAAAAAACTTTAAATCAAAGATGACGGCCAATTTTTTATTTTGATATTGATCAATATTCGACCCCTACAATTTTTTTTGAATGGCACTTAAAATGATCAGGGTAATGTTTACTTGAGATTTCCGCAAAATCGGGAGAACCCTTTTTTGATAATTGCCTAATATAAAAACATGTTAGTTGCGAGACGCATACCGTAAATGTAGTCACCTCAATAAATTATCAATAAAATTGCTCCAAATTTGTTGCGTTAAATATTCATGCTACATATCGCGAGAATGCCTGATTCTAACACTCTACATTGGTAATAATAATTAATAAATGCCGATTTTAAGGACATACTAAAAAGATAAGTCCCATAAAGTTAACTGAGACGAAATAGGTATTTATTATATTTACGTAGAGTGATAGAATCAGGCATTATCATTATGTGCAACATGAATATTTAACTCAACAAATTTGGAGTAATTTTATTCATAATTTAGGTGACTACATTTACGGTATGCGTCTCGCAACTAACATGTTTTTATATTAGGCAATTATCAAAAAAGGGTTCTCCCGATTTTGTGGAAATCTCAAGTAAACATTACCCTGATCATTTTAAGTGCCATTAAAATTTTTTTTTGTAGGGGTCGAATATTGATCAATATCAAAATAAAAAATTGGCCGTCATCTTTGATTTAAAGTTTTTTGATTCTTCCATTTTGAGTATGACCATCTCCTGGGGCATAAAAATACCTTCCGAATACGCATATCAAATATAAGATTTGACCTGATCTTCTCCTAGTTACAGTCCTCCAAATGAGGTGACTAAATGTAAAAATAAATTTTAGTTACATTTGAGAGAAAAACCAATTCCATATGCGCATTTTGCTGGTGTTTCTTTTTCTTTTGATATACAGGGTGGACCATAAGTCGGTACCTATTTTTTATTTCCGAATAACTTTCCAACGAGTACACCTACGGAAGTCAAACATGATTCAAAATGTGCGGGAATTCAAAAGAATTTATCTGGCTGACACCTCAGTGACACCTTGCTACTGTGTCGAGCGCAGCTTGACACTTCTTCCGCGGTGGCGCTGATAACGGGGGCAGATGTGAACAAAATGTCAGACCACCTCTCTCGCTCTCTGTGATATCACAGGCCAGCCCATGGGGCCAGCCCCAGAACGCTCCGACCCCATTCGTTTGTCACAAACAGGTGGTCCGACATTTTGTTCACATATCTGCCCCCGTTATCAGCGCCACCACTGCAAGAAGTGTCAACCTGCACCCGCTAACAGCGCCACCGCTGAAGAAGTGTAAAGCTGCGCTCGCTAGCAGTGCCACAGTTAGTAAAGTGTCACCCAAGCAGATAAATTCTTATGAATTCCTGAACATTTTGAATCATGTTTGACTTCCGTAGGTGTACTCGTTGGAAAGTTATTCGGAAATAAAAATAGGTACCGACTTCTGGTCCACGCTGTATATGTTCGATGGGTTTCGACCAATTACACTAACCGAAAAAAATTCTCCAAAAAAGGCATAATTTTCGGCCATTTTCAAAATTTCTCGATTTTCCCCCCTCCCAATGGTATTGCGCAACGTGGCTGAAACTTGATATGCAACCTTATGGCATATGTCTGTGCATCTGTGATTATTTGCACCAAGATCCGAGATGATGTAAAACCATTTCGGGGTCACTTGATTGGGAAAGACCCCTAGTAAATCGTTCCAAACTTTGAAACGATATATCTCAGAAACTAGAGCTGATGGAGCAAAACGGATGTCATTTTTGGAATCAGCGCCACAGATATAATGACCCTAAAATCGGTCTAATCTTCAAGGCGCCAAAATATGCGTTCCCCAGTGTAATATTATGTCTATAGGTGCAGTACTACATAGCTTGTCTATCACACAAACATTTTGACCAGTATTTGCGCTTACTTGTAGTTATTTCCGTAGTAATGATGCATAAGTGTGAAGCTAACTATTTAATCACTCTTTCCCTCATGTGACACGTAAAGTATTAAAAGCTAAGGTCCCTCTCCCAATTCATCTGCTATCTGCGATTCATGCAGTCCAATCGTCCTGGTAGTCCAATCGTCCTGGCAGCAGATCGGAGAGCATTCAGCGACAACTTCACCGATACGTGTGTAGCCTTAATTGAGAAAGTCATTCTGATATAAGAGTTTCCTACTGAAACCCTGTTCGGCAAAGGATCAATTCCATAAAAAATATTTGTCCTGAAGCGCCCATAGTAATATATTTTAAGCAACGTGAAATATAAAAAAGTGACATTTGGTTTTGTCCTATTGACTCTGGTATTACGAAAATACGCATTTGAAAGCCACAATTTTGCATATTTGCCAGTTTGAAATTACCATAGGAGGCGCGAATGACCATGTATAATTTGCATGTTATTTTTACAAGTAATAATGGTAGATGACGCCCAATAATTTTCATGTATAGACCCATGGGCTTTATGATTGCTCAATATTGAAAACATCGACTACGGTTCCCCCAAACCGGAAAATGCAATGGGAAGCCATGATTTGTACAGGTTCTGTACTTTCGGTCTAGTTTTAGTGATCAATTGCCAACTCGAAGGGCCAGTTGTATCAAGGGAAATTCAGGGTCATCGAAAAAGAATATCTCATTTTAAAAACCTTATAAGTCGAAAACTGGTAGACGTATCTAAATGATTTAAGTGTCGAAATGCTAAGAAATGTCTGAAGGGTTGGTATCACCTTAGTTTGTTTCGATATGAGCTTCATTTGTCTCTCGGCAGATTCAAAAGGCGTTAATCGGTGTCGTGCCTAACGAGCTCAATGATATCCGGAGGTGCTGGATATGGCGAGTCTTTACACCACACACATTGCTCTTGATGATTCAAATGAAAAAGTCGCCTCATCCATGAAACAAACCTGCAGTAAGAAAGTTTCATTTGGTCAGCCCCCCAGTGTGCCAAGTCTTGAATGAGAAGTTTCTCAATGCCTGATCCGGCATCTAAGAGAAAAGATTGCAAAGGTAACGCCAGACAAGCCTGAGCGGGTTAGGCACAACACCGATTACCGTATTTATATTTTTAGAGCGACGGACGGAGCTCATATCGAAACAAACTATGGTAAGACCAGACCTTTACACATTTCTTAGCATTTCAACACTGAAATCAATCATCATCAATCATCAATCAAGTATATATACAGCCCTTAAACGAGGAGGAGGAGGAGGAGGAGGAGGAGAGAAGGATATAGGATGGAAAAGATTTCGCACTTCCCGAGGTCGTAGAGCGTTGGTCGAAGTTCCGTTGGATTTCTTGCCTCTGCTTTACCGATGCCAAAAATCCTCATAATCGCAAAATTCCCAGCCGTTTTGGAGATAGCCAAAAGTCGACGTTTGCACGTGCGACCTTGCCCATCTGCTCGTCATTAAACCGCCGGAAATCAATAGCACATCCTCTCCGGAGCCCCCTCCACCCGCCGCTGACATCTGGATCCACTCTAATCCCACCTCAGTGCCTTTTTCACCATACGTCAGCTAGGACGCATTCTCATACTCCACACCTTTAGCGGTGACGTCACGGGTTCTGTAAATGGATGCCACCCCGCTCCGACCAATTTTTGTGTAAAAAGACTTTCTCTGTTCGCATCAGAGAGAGGGGTAAGTGTGGGATGGCCGGATGCACCTGCACAGGGCCTCGGACAGTTACGGAGACCGGTGCAGGACCTACGCGGGACCCGACCAATTCCCGCCGAAGGCGCGCAAGTGGGGCGCAGCCCTACGGGGGGCGGGGGGGGGGNGGGGGGGGGAGGCGAAGCTCACCCCCCCCCCTCCCCGCCTCGCAAAGCGAGTCATTTAGATATGTCTACAATCAAGTTTTCGAGTTATAGGGTTTTTAAAATGGGACATTCGTTTTCGATGACCCTGTATATTAGGGAATACGGTTTCTCTGTTTATGTACGCAGGTATTCATAATAATACATAAATCAATATAACATGAGATTTCTTCCTTAATTTGTGTTGACATAACCGACAATAAATATTATCCGTATTCTACTATTTCCAGGTGCTACGGGACAAATTTGACCCAAACTTTGCATTTTGTGACAAAAGTATGAAACTCGGTACACTTGTTCTTTGGACACTTCTGATCATATCTGGACGTGGAGCC
>JYFJ02007432.1:0-15690 GCA_000934665.2 Catajapyx aquilonaris
TGGCAACAGCAGAGCCATCTAGCAACTAAAGTCCGCCTCCTAGCAGACTCGCGGATAGTCAACAGCGGTTCTGTTGTTGCCAGGTTATGGCGTATCGCGTTGTTGTTTACTTACTACGACGCGATACGCCATAACCTGGCAACAACTGCGCGCCATCTATCAACAAAACAGTCCGCTCGACTTGCGCCTCTCGCTTGACGCGTCTGAGCGCACCCGTTCCTCGTCTATGAACCCCCTCTAGATGGCGTTTCCGGACACGGTTTCCTATGTCAAATATGTTTGTCTTGGTCCCCTCTATTACCCCTACAAGTTTGTCGGCCGAATTCATTTACACCCTGTATACTGGAGCAGGGAACATGACCCTATAATCTGTGTTATTGTCCCAAATCATAACAGAGGTAGATAGGCCACGCACGACATATCATCTCATGTGCAAGAAACATCATGTACCTAATTATACCACTTCGATATCAGAGTGAGCGGGTATAAAGCCCTACTTGCGGCCAAATGTGTTTTTATTCAGTTGTAATAAAAGGAAATGTTGACCTTAATCTCCTAAAATGGACAAGACACTTGCTTCACACATTCTTGACACTATGAAAATTAGTTCCTTCCATGGCGTCACCCCAAACATTTACGATTTACATTATTACATTTACGTACGATTACATTTCCTTGCTCACCTATGTCGGCACATATGATTTTCTTGGTGTACAACTTGCCAAACATGCCGTGATTGAAATTCTCATTATCATGACACGTCGTGTCACTTTAAATATTAATTCGTGACATTTTTGTGATTGTGTCCAATTTCACCCCATTTTACGGTACGGTGTTGGACATTAATCGAGTCATATTGCTAGCGACAGAGGCGGCAGAAGTACGAATCGTGCTCGCACGGCTTGCACTATCCATATCTACGATTCGTTCTTCTGCCGCTTCGGAAAATGTCGCTAGCAGTATGACTCGATTAATGTCCAACACTGTACTTCATATCACTTTGTAAGATTGCAGGCCAGCCTTGTAAACCGGCAGCCTCGGAAATGTCAACATAACTAGGAGCTCTCAAGAAAAATAAGCTATATCCGACCGTGGAAAAAAATGAGTTTAAAGTGCCATTAGATTCTCCATGATGCCCTCTACCAAGTGCCAAAATATGGTGTAGCGCAGCCGCCTAGAAATGGGTGTAAAATGGCTCCAAATATGCATGTCCTAAGCAAAAACAGCTAAATCCAAGCTATGAAATTAGCTTGTTTCATGCAACAGCAGCTAGATCCAAGTTTGTGTGCATATCAAGGCAGCTCCAATGCGATACATTCTTTTAAATGTGTTCAATTTAGTTTTTTCCGTAACTACGTATATACGTATCATCGTATATATGAAACTATTGAAACATATACATGAGACTGTCTCATGAGTGATAATAGTTGAATCAGCATTTTAACACTCTCCATATTACCGTTAAAAATAATTGCTGTGGAAAAAATACATTTTTTCGAAGCAAAACCAGCTAGATGCACTAGATTCGAAGCAAAACCAGTTACCTCCAAATTTGTGGCTAAACTACCAATCCACTATTTTCAAAACTTACATTTAAAAATGCATAAAAATGCCGTCTCATGACTTCCCCTATCAGCTACTTTCAGTTTGCAACCGTGTCCAAATGACAGGTTTTTCTCCTCTCCTGTACAATATTATTTTCTTATTATAGACTTAGCTGCTTTTGCTTTCGATCTCCTCTATGTTTGTGCCTAAAGTCAGCTACAAATTTCAGTGTAATACTCTGAAAGCTGCCTATTATAGCCGACCCTGGATATAGCGGATACGGCTTATCTACTGTATGTAAGATAAATGCGGTCCCGGCACGAGACAGGATTTTCCACATATACAGTATTTTCAGAATACAACAGTGCAACTGACAACTGACAGAATTTTCAATTCTGAAACAAGTTATAAAATAAATGGTAAAACATGACTATATAGACTACTGTACACTCATAGCCAATCAGGAGTTTTTGCAGGGGGGCCTGCCCCATGTTATTATTTTGGAAATACTATTGTTTATGGAGGACAACTTAATGAGAGGGTGATTATTTTTATTTATTTTTATTATTATTTTTATTGATACCCCGTGCTTGAGCCATTCGGCTCGTTTAGGGGGTGGCAAACCACCATCAGTTTTCTGTTTTTTCTTCAATCTCCGTGCAAGGGCTGGTTCAGGATATAGGGTAGGGAAAGGGATTGTTGGGGAGGGGACACTTGTGCAGGTGCATTGTCCTATGGCTTTTGGGCCATGTGCAGTCCCCCAGGAGGTTAGGTTGCCAGACACCTCCTTGGTGCAGGTCAGAGACCCTCCTGACGCAGGTGAAAGGAAAGTTCCCCAGGCGGGGATCGAACCTGGGGCCTTTCACTCAGCAAGCCGAGACCTTACCATCACGGCCACCACACCTCCCCCATGTGAGGCTGATTATAGGATCCCTAGCTTTTTTGTAAGCAGAATGTGGCCTCCATCAGCTTTGCGGTCGATGTTGGGACAAACTTGATAATCGTAACAACGCCATAAAATACGAAATGTTTTAGATATGGATCACATGACAGCGACAGCATCATCTCTTCCAGCCCTACATATGCTAGAACTGGTGACACAAGAAATATAATATGTGTCTTCGGTAATGAAAAAACTGAAAGAAATAAGTTTACAGGAGAAATAGCCTCTCCGCATCGTTCAGTGGCAGCGACTGCGCTCTGCTATCTTTTGGCCAAATGCATCATTTGCAAGTTTTAGAGTTACTCTAAGGACTGCACTACTCCTTAATACAGCAGCTAATTTTACGAGTAGCTACAAAGCATTAATTAATACTCATCTTATGGCATTACGGACATCCGCGCCATTCCCTGATCCCTCCAGCCAAAACTCCCCGCATCCGCGGGTACTCGTGTACGAAGTAATGGAAATGAAGTCATAGGTTTCAGCTGGGTGAAGTGTATCGGACAGTGATCAGGCGCGCCATCATACTATATTTTGGAAACCGCACCGGAACAAGAACCGCGAAAAAGTGCTCCCCCCTCCCCCTCTCTCTTGCCCACTCCCTCCCCCCTACACTCCTGCTGTATAACATTATCTCGTACTTGGCTCGGAATAATGTCGACTAATCCCCGCGGAACGATCCCTGGAGGATCCATTATAATGTAAACAAGCGAGCGTGGATCCCCCCTACGAGTGGCCATCACGTGCAGGCAGGGCCCCTCCTCGCCCTCGCTGCCAGCTTTCACAAATCCCAAGCTATTTTTGCACTGCTACGCAAACAAATATGAAAGTGCACATTCGGATGCACTGTACCGGGGCATTGTCTGCACTGATGCGATATTACTGGATGGGATTAAAGGGCTCAAGGAGGAACCAAATGGTTTTTTTTGTCAAGATCATGGAGGCTGCAGCAAAAATGTGAATAAAATGCACTTTCAACATCTAGATTAAAACTCACGAAGAACTGAGGTTCGGGACAATTTTATGTATCCGGAAAATGAACAATATATTGACAAAATTGACCAACAAATATTATATTGTGTATAAAAAATTTTAAAGCAAAACTTATGCAGCAAATTCGGGCACATTGTTGACTTGAATCGGTACTTGACAAACGGGCTGGGGGCCTTATTGAGAGGCAGCGAGACAGGGATTAAAAAGGTGGTGCTCGAAAGTAAAAAGCATCCTTTTGTGTAGCGAGTTAGTGGAGAGTGGCACAAGTGGATGGAATTGCAAAGGGACGTCGTCGTCGACATAGTAGTGGGATGGCAGGAGAACTCTCCCTCTATCCCACCGCCGACTTTCTTCCTAATGGCTCGCTTACGATTGCTCCAGATGCGTTTGGGTGTCCGGGATGGCTCCGCCACCAGCCCTGTCCTCATCTCCGACCCAGACTTATGGCCCTTCACCCTTACGTGACCCCCATACCGTACATGTACTATATGTTGGCATCCCAGCCTCATCCCACCTCTTTCGTTGTGCCTGGAGTTGAATAGCCTACTGCTGTGTTATGCAGTGTGATCCACTCAACCTCACATATAGTGAGGCTTATAATTGCGGATTAAAGACATTATGTTTAGTAGCTATAGAAAATGAGGTGTTCAGGAGCAAAATATATGCTACTAGCTTGCTCGAGTGCGTAAAATCAAGCCCTCCATCCGATAAACAGGGCTTCACCTTTACACATTATCGTCTCTGGTGAGACTAACCACCCTGGGGAACTCACAAAGAGCCAGTTTGAGACATTGCACTTGCACCTATACCCTTATACAGTCACCTGTCTCCGCCGGCCAGTTCGCGGCCGTTTTGGAAAAAGGTTCCGAAATGTAACACACATGTGATTATGAACCATGCTTATACCTCGAATCATAATCGTTGTCGTCGTCGTCGTTGCTGTTGTTGTTATTTTTAAATACACGTACCTTGTCGAGTTTGTTCATATTGACGTGATTCCAACTTTTCGGCCTAAGTTTGCTTATGAGAGGCACGCACTTTCGCACATATTCTTTCTTTCTTTTAAGACTTTGTTTATTTTTCCTTGATCGTCCTGAGGCAACAGCCACTTGACCGATCAACAATATTTTGACATTACTCCCACTAGTAGGGCCTACAAACATCAAACAAAACAACAACAACAAAACACATGCACACCAAAAACATAAAACTAAAAAAACCGGTCTTCTTCTATATCGCTATGAAATATTGCTAAAGAAATCGCACAATAGAGGAAAGAAACCTGACTTAACACCACACTCTATTAATACTATCCGCCCCCTTCACTCTCCTCCTGCCGACCTATCACCTTGTCCGCCGGTCCGTTTTTTGACAATTTCGTGGGGGTACCGGCACAAACAACCTCTCTTTTAACATCCAGCAACAATGAATACAGTTCCTCTATACCTCTTTCACTCGTTCTACGCCCTGGACCCATGACAACCTCTCTATCCATGGCTCTGCAATCCCTCATTACATGCATTATACTCTCCTCATCCTCCCCATACAAATAGAATTTTCTTTCCTCATCCCCTAGCCATCTCCAGTTACTTCTGGTGAGTTTCCCACACCTCAGCTTCGCCAGTACCTTGAGGAATTTCACAATAAATGATCTTTACCAAGGTAGTCTTTTTCCCCTTGTTCCTTCTTCAAGTTGTTGTATTCTACCACATTTGGCGAAGTATTTATTTCTGGCCTATCTTTAGGTTACCTTTCTGTCTCTCAGTTCTTTTATCAACTCAATATACATTTGCGGGTAAAATTTTTCCCCCAATAACTATTAGGAAAAGAATGCATAAGAGGCATTAGAAAGATTTGATACGATCGGTAGGTTCAGGTTCTGGTGGAGAAAGAGATGCCTGCAAGAGTGGAGCATTATTTATTTCGAGACCTCTTCCTTTCATTTCTACTGATGGAAGCATTCATAATATTCTAGTTATTAAGTGATGCCATCGGCATGTAAAATTCGATGTTGTTTTGTTGTTGGACAAGATTTATGCCTGTAGAGAGGGACAAAAGTATCACATTTCCACACGGGCTTTTGTTAGGGCACACTGAAATCGAATTATCTGAATCTGGGGAAAGTTCACCTAATCGCTCAACAAGGGCATATAAGATTAAGCATTGAAAAGCTGATTTATTATGACGATTCATTAAATATTTCAACCATAATAATTATTATGTTACATAGAATAAAATTATTACTAAATGTAAAATTGGTCCCTGCCGACGTTGCACGTAATCTTACATAAATTCAGAGGATGGAACATCCATGCATCCATCTTCTGATCTAGCTGCCTAACTTTAATTTGTGACAGCAGAGCCAGTATTGGCTGTAATGTCATTACAGCATACTATTCAAGTTTGTGTAACGATTGTCGCTGTCGGTAGGCTGAGGAATTGCTTATTCCCGGAAGCAATTTGCATTTTGACGAGGCTTGTAGCCCCGAAAGAATTTTCGGCAAGTGTCACGGCGTCTTGGAGAATTTTAAGGAATTCTGTCTGGGTGCAGAAGAGAATTAACTTATACATGCAAAATCCACGTTCATTATAATCAGCGTGGCAAGGCTTACTTGACATTGATCAGAACTGAGTCAATATGGTGTAGGTCACACGTGTGTACTGTACTCTTACACCTATTTCATATGAATGCATCATTACTCAGAGAAAAGAAATAATAATGATTAACACATAGAAACATGTATTGTTTTGAATCATGAATTTCCTAGAGATGATGATTGAATGAGTGCAATCTATGAGATAAAACTGTAGCTGTAAACTGAACTATGCTCATGAAACCATGTGTCTTGAGGAAGACGATTATTAATAAACAAATACTACCGGTATCCCGAGACATTCATCTCTTGCTTTGACTTTTTCATGTGCTGCATAATTTGTAGGCATATCTACATTACTATATAAAATACTTGCAAAATTTTCATGAACACATATCATGGGAGCTTGTCAATGTACAGTGTGTTACAACTGCGTTGTCCGTATTGATTATCGATTTTTTTAAAGCACTAAACAGTTTCATTTTACAGCAGTCACTTTTGAACGACTTTTTAGTGGATATAAAATATCAGGTGAAAATATTTGGTTGAATTGGAGAATTCTTTAAAACTAATGAAGAAGGGACTAATGGGCCAACCATTGGCCTCAGGTGCCGTTAGAAGAGTAAGGATCACTTGCAATCTCTTAAGTTAGGACATTCATCGCATTTCAGAGCCAGAATGAATGCTGCTATTGAATCTAATACTGGCAGCTAATAACCCATGAAAGTAATTGTTCAAAAGTTACTACTGAATAATAATCACCTGAGTGCCAAAAGAATCCCTAACCACTACGGAAATTTCAGTTGGACACGCTGCATAATGACCTATCGACATATGTAAAAGAATGCAGTAATGTTTTATGGATCATTGCAGCAGGCGAATAAAGATGTCAGTTTTGTGTAACTGACTTGTCACATGAAGGGGGCCTGACCATGATGGAAACATAATATGCTTGCATAGTGTACATTGACCAAAATGTGCTTTACATATAGTCTGCGATTTGGGAAATTCAACATCTGGGCCATTTGACCAATCAATATCAATCGAATACTCTAGCATGTTGCATTAATTTTTATATCCCAATGTAAGCTGGCTTGGGGCAGAGTGTCAGACATTTGAGGCAATACGTAGGACGAAAGTTGGGCGGCGTCCATCTTGTTTACGAGCACGAGTGCATTAATAACCGGTGGGCATTGACGGCATACAAAGCGCTTTGTTGTCGCGCCATAAATTCCGAGTACTGGCTATCGAACCGTCCAAGGGGATCATTAATGTCGAGCACGGACAATTAATGTTAACGCTGCAGAGTGTCATCCATCAGTTGGAGGAGCTCCAAATGTCCCCACCACAACCTGTCGTGTACAAGGAGTTGCGTACAAAACAAGCAGGTGAGGTGAATGCTCAGTGCCTCACCGCTCACTCCCCCAACCCTCCACCTCAACACCCCCCAAACGAATGTAGGCCTGTGTATCGAACATAGGCATCATGGCTCGCAACGGTCTGTCGGCGGAGACAAAATAGGTGAAATTCATTGGATGAACCGTGACATGTACAGAATCGCTTTCCTGAGTCGTTTCCATGGGGACCGTCCGGATCCAAAAGTTGCAATTCAGAGCTGCAGGTCACCATAGTACCTGACTTTTGTGTCAACATTCACCGCTGTACAGGGACAACTCCCGCTAGGTATTGGATCCAAAATGTTATACGCCGGTAGTCTATAAGTATAGTGCCAGGATATAACCATTTGAAATTCATGCCCTTATACGTTCTGTCGTGGTGAGCCAAGATAGAAGTGGTACCGGTAGAGCCAATTTTGTAGTCCACTTTGCCTCCTTCCCTGCACTAACATGTAAGTTTTAAAAAATTCCCGTTAATTTTTTCAAGTCCATCAGAAATACATTTTTCATTCTTAACTGTTAATAACTTATATGCAAGGGAAGGGTACTCCAATTAATTTGTTTCCCATTATTTATTAACTTTTGCAGATATTTTCTTGTTGATATTAATTTATTTTCAACCGGTTTGTCAGAAGATCAATTACATTTATTATTACAGCGATTGGTAAATCATGTTACGGCTTGAATGGAAACATTTCTGGCAATAAGGCTGATAATAGCTAATTTCGAACCATTGACATCAGTGGTCAAGAGACGAATTTGTTAAGTTATTTTTTGTACCTGACATCCCTGAAGTGTTCATAAAAAGGGTGCTCTTCATTAAACTTTAAAATAGCTGAAATATTTTTGCTAGCTCTGGAAATAACTGTCCGGAGAGTAACATTTTAATAATATAACGGTGGTATCCGGTGCCTACTGTCAACGTTGACACTGGCGTGGGGAACCTGGCAGAGAAGCGCTCCCTCAGGAGTCCAAGAGTAGCTCATTGGAGGCTGGTGGTATATAGACATCAAGCTAAGAATAACTTCACAGTACATCTCCACCAAGCAATAATTAAAAAGAAGACCCGCCTCCCCTCGTTATACCTTTAGAACACCTCATTCTTTCCACTTTCCATGCCGTTTTGGACCCTCAAATCGTGGCCAGGTCTTGCATACAGGAGCGTGGGCAGATTCACAACAATTACTGGAAAAGCCACCTGGGAAAACACACTTAAAAAGTTCACAAGTTTGCCTCGAAAGAACGTAGTGAGGACGAGGGCGCAGCCAAGGAAGGTACGTTCTAATCTGGCTGTCGACGGTTCTAATCACAGAACTGCTGGGCATTTCGGATAGAGATTACGTGACTTTTTGAACAGGGGTGCAGAACAAGGAACTTGATGTGACATTAACTTGGATTTTTTCTAGCTAGTAACGAGATGACTGTGATCATGTAATACGACTAACTTATGATTCCATAACACCCAGTTTAAATAATCTTAATTTGGGTTTTTACCGCTAGAGTAGTTAGACCACATAAAAAGAAGGCTAACTACGAGAATTAAAGAAAGCCGGGAGGGAAGGAGTGTGATTCCCGATAAATTCGGCGAGCTGGCAATCCGTTGCTAATATAATTGATAACATCCGCTAATCGTTCGGAAGACGATCTATTTTCAGTAGGGCAAGAGGTCCCAGGGGAAAACAAAAATTGCGGCGTGTAGCCTGTATACAGTATAGTAGCCTATTTAATGAGGCAAGGAAAAGCAATGACCGAAAAACAAATTCTTTAAATTCCATAAAGTCAGCATTTTATATTCAAATGCTGCTTCATTGCAGGGCGGCCATATTTAAGCAGACAAATTAGCTCTCACAGTCAGCGTCTTTAAAAAATATGCTTCGAGGCAGAGAATTACAAGAGAAAGAAGCATGCTGCATTATGCATCCATGTGGTGGCATCTCTGGACGAAAGTTCAACTGCACGTTCCGGTTGGAAAAATGGGGCAGAGTATTGTTGTTGCATCACTCTTGATGCAGCCTACACCCCACGTTTGTGATGCCTTGGGTATTTCCCTCCCAAATGTAACGTGATCGCGTCGGTTTGTCTGCGAGAAGAGCAGGATATAGAATTTCTGGTCCGGCAGAATATTTTCCTGACGCTGTCGTGTTAGAGTATGTGGCAAGATATCCTGGAAATGCGCTCCTTTTCAGAGAAGCCTGCGTCGGTCTGTCTGCAGCAAAAGAAACTTAGCTCTGTATTGACCAAGCTCCCAGTCCAAAAGACCCGGATCGGTATTTCTTTTCCAGACCTCCCCATCTCATCTTCATGCTAGAGTGCCTAATAATTCCGTATCCAGAAATAAGCATGGCGAATTTTTTTTGTTGGGCAAAGACAAAGCGATCCGAAAATGCAGTTTTCATGGGTGGTGTTCAGGTTCCGCCCCATTTGTCAAGTTCGGAATCGCAGGGCGGTGTCGGTTTGTGGACAGTGGATTTGGCGAATTGGGCAGAGGCGGTGCATCTCGAGTGCAAACATGTTGATCCCCGGGACCACCCGGATTGCCCTCAGGAGGTGTGTATCTCCATTAAGGGTCCAGAGCAGGCATCTCTTTTTCTCCATTTCTCCTGTGTTTTTTTTTTCTTTTTTATCCCGAACCCTGAGCATCTGCCAGGAAGAAAACTCCTTCCCACGAAGCTCCAGAGAGTTGTGGAAATACACCAGAGAAGGAGGTGTAAGAGGTAAAAGAGGAGGGGGGTCCAAATGGGAGAAGGGTTTAGGTGGGCACTGCACACTTGCTGGGGCTATCCTAATGATTGAAATGTGTACGGACGGTCGATCTTCTCTTGGCCATTTCCTAGCTGGTAATTACGTTCAAGGGACTACAAGGTGCACATGTTGACCTCCGGCCATGTGTCAGTTTGGAACTGAGTTATAAACACTGGGTTAGTGCTGTGAATAAAAATTACTTCATACGGGAATCGGTGTTCGAACAACACCGTGAAACGAGTTTGTCATTTTTGGGGGGAATGTTTTTTAAAATAATTGCTAATGTCCCAAACGTATGTAATAAAATCATCATTTCTCACAAACTTTGCTTTTGTGATTTACAGTATAATCGTAAATCTCGAAAAACTATTCACTACTAATCTTTCGTGATATTTTTTATAACTGTAGTGTAACTGTTGATTCATAATTATTATGTTTTATTCAACTTCATGTGAAAGAAAAGTCGCAAATGGGGAAGTCGCAAATTTTAACTTTAAATTTACGACTTTCCCATTTGCGACTTTTCTTTGACATGGAGTTGAATAAAACATAGTTATGAATCAACAGTAACAATATTTATACTACCGTTATAAAAATACCACGAAAGATTAGTAGTGAATAGTTTTTACTGTCGTGGTCACAAAAACAAAGTTTGAAGGGAATACCGTAATAGCCATTTCCTGTAGGCTACTTTTGAGACGTAAAAAAATTAGTAAAAATAGTAATAACCTAGGGATTAATATTTTGGTACTTATGTTAGGGTAATTGATGTAAAATTTAATGAAATGTATTTGTGGCTTAAAATTTATGCAGAAATTTTGGTACCGTGTCAAATGCAAGTTGAAACTGGATTTGTACAGAATCCATTGACAACATTTTAAATTAGCCAGAGTGTTAGTCAGTTACACTGGACGCTTTATCATAGTAATAAATATTTACATTGAAGAATTAAACAGTAATTGACTAAGTAGATTAATAATAGCCTATTAAAAATTCTACCCGAAAGCCTATACTGTCTTGTTAACCCAGCCTTTCATTTCTCCATAGACCCTTCGTTGATACTTAAACTAGGACCCTAGATAAATGCCCCTATTTCATGAAGAGTGGCCCCAAGAGCGCTGCCAGTAGTTTCTCTCTATCTTATAAGTTAGTTCAACATTTGATTGTGTTGGAACTTTCTCTTTGTAGTCGGAGAAGCGTAATAACTTAGCAGGCATGCCTTAGCCTACATCAACATTAGCTCCAGTTTGTACTGTAACTAGTACTAGCTCCAACTAAAACTCCTATAAGTTACATTCCGCTTCCATTTTCACATTAGAAGTTGCAACTATTCTGAAGATTTCTGTAGGCTACGTAGGCGTACCCTCGGCGTGCATAATAATAATAATAATAATAATAATAATAATAATAATAATAATAATAATAATAATAATAATAATAATAATAATCGTAGGGGTAGTGCTTTTCATCTTATCGGTATCTTCGCACAGACCTTTATTATTACTTAATAATTGTACATTACATGACGTACACATTTGGAACCATTGGGCCCACGGGCATGATGACAGGAGGGGATGTGCGAAGTGCAGTGCCATGTCGTTGCTAATGTCATTTTGTGAACTCCCCCTGGCGGATTAGTCTATGGAAAATCCACCCGAGACGAAGCCAGAGACGACCCACCTCTGCACGAGATGAAAGGGGGAACCCCGGGCTGGGATCGAACCCGGGACCTTAACATCCGTGGGCGCATACGTTACCGCAGCACCACTCCGCCTCCCTGCGTGCCTAATAATAATTACTGTATTATCGGGGAAGACGTAGTGACAGAGATGGTAACGTCTCGGCTTGCTGTGCGGAAGGTCGCGGGTTCGATCCCCGCCCGGGAGTTCCCTTTCACCCTGCGTCATGTCAGTGGGTCTCTGGCCCGCGCCTAAGAAGGCGCCTTGGCAACCTAGCTTTCTGGGTGACTGCACATGACCCATTTCCGACAATGCACTTGCGCCTGTGTCCCCTCCCCAAAAATCCCTATCCTAACCCCAGTTCCTTACTTCCCTGCACGGAGAATGAAGAAAAAAGTATAATGGTATGCCACCCCCCTATAACGACTCACAGTTGTATCACGGGGTAAAATATATATTTTTTAAATTACTGTATTATCAATATCGGTACTTTTTTCTGAATTTTCTATAATCCACTTCTTCCTATTATTGTGAACTTATAGAGATCCCCCATTGATGACCCGAATAGTGTGTGTAAGTCTCTCCTGTAGGTCCGGAATGTGGCAGAGACAGTGTATAGGGCGATGGATGTGGGTGTAGATGTTATTGGTTTGGTAATCTAAGCCCTAGCGAGCCGCGCGGGACTTGTTTTAATTAAAATAGTGGATAGGTGTAAGAGATTTACGGGTCGGCTGCTTTTTGGGGAAGGAAAATCCCGGCATTACACAAAGAGGGTAGGGAGAAGAAGGGGGAGGGGCGCAGGTTTCTAAAGCCTGTGATTAATGAAGGAATGGCAAGAGCGGTCATTTTGAATCCGTGTCCCTAAGGCCCACCAATCACTGCGCTTCATCCTGCCTGCTAAATCACTTTTCGTCCTCAGGTCGCCTAAGAGGGGACTTGAGGGCTGGGAATAGAGGGGGTAGGGGGAGGGTAACAAAAAATCTGAACGATAAGTGAACTGCGCCAGCGAAGAATTGGTGGAGCTGCCATGCCGATGAAATGGGAATGAGCAGTCAAGGCCTCATTGGGATGCACGCCGGATTCTGGGAAACGGGGACTTTCTGGGCACCAGAAAGGAATTCACAATTAGCCCCGAATAATCTCTAGGTCTCCCCGCCCCTCCCACCAACCACCCTCTTCTCCCCCCCCCCCCCGTTCCCCACCTTTATATTTCGTACCACCTATTTTTTATCACCTACTAACTGCCTGTCGTAACACTTAGAACCCTGAGAATGATTTCTTGGAGTGAGCTATTTTTTATTTTAACCATGTACCGCGCATTGTTGCCTGACTGCAACAAATAAGCTTCAACGTTGGTCCTGGAAACCAGAGTGTGGCTTGATGTCACAGTTAGTTTGTTGACAAGCAATGTCGACAATGATACGATCAGGATATGGTATGAAGCGGAGAGAAGCCAAGGTCATTGAATGGCGCGAAATTTGAATTTGCTGAAGCAGCAATTGTTTCTGGAGCTGTTTAGATATAGGTTCAGATATTAAATATCCAATAATTACATGTGTAAACTGCAAGGAGTAGCTCTCTCGTCGCCATTTGCGGCCATTCTAATTTTGCCAGCACAATTTCATCACAATTTCTTGGCGGCGCAGGCACAATATTGCTTGAGGTTTGAGTCCTAAGTCATTGTGCATGTTTTTATTCAAAAACCGTAACATGTACAGCTATGACCATTACTACGTTCTTAAGGTCCGGCGATTACAATTTGGACTGGAATATAGATGGCCCAGAGATCTCAAGGGGAGCCGGTAAACGAAAGGGGATCGTGACGCCCACCCCCACCTGGAGCTGCATCATGAGACGGTGGAATGGTGGGGGTTATGATCGGCTTTAGTTTTCTGGCCCCCTTTGCTATATGGATGCCATCTATACTGTATATCAGATCAAATATATTGCAATCGCCGGACATTCAAAACTTAGCAACAGTCATCTCTGTATGTGTTACCGTTTTTGATGTAATGCCCCTTGGGTCATATCTGGCACACCATTAAGTGCAATTTGGCACTTACAGGAAATATAAAAATTGCAAAAATTGCAAAAATTGCACTAAATGGTGTGCCAGATATGACCCAGTGAGTGGGCATTACAGGGTTAAAAAATACTCGCCATGACTTTTGACTCAGCCCATGTAACGTCGAAGTCATTGGGTCAGAGATGACCAAAACCTTACGTCGCCTATAATGAGAAAAAGGTGTTAGAATTTTTCTTCCCACAATCCTAAATGTGTGCAGTACAGGGTTAAGCTGATATAAACAGAGAGCTGCGATACAAATTTTTCATATGCCTGTAAACGTGTCGGAAATCTGGCCGGGATTTTAAACCACCTGCTGACTGGTTGTAACAATTTTCATTGTTTCCAACCTTTCTGGTCACATGTATATATAATTTGCCTTGCTATTTTGATATGACATAATTATCATACATATATTAAATTATCTTGGTTTTTGACAACTTGCAGTACTGATATAGGTATTCCAAATAATTGTCCCAGTTATCTCACAGTTAGTGCCAATAATGCCTGTGAATTGTCCTACTGGATTTCTAATTCGGGATCCCACTCCGTTTGTCGGAGGCATTATGTTTCACTCGGTGTTTATGGTAGTGGTTTAGTAAACATCACTAATAAGAGGAAGCAAGGGTGCGATTGAAAAATTGGAGTGGCGATTTCCAGGCCGCTCCTGCTGCTAGTGCTCCACAACATGTAAATCACCTCATGAATTTTTCAACGCTCCTTAGCAAAACGAAGCCTTCAATCTCCTTTTGGTGCCCGGAGGATGTTTCCAGAGAAGAGACTTCTATTGGCAACCGGCTCCCGAGGTGTAGGCAGTTGGGGTGGGGGAATGGGGAGAGAACTCAAAAACAAGTTTTTCCAACCTCTGACTGAAATGCAGCAACTGTAGTCAGGCGGCTACAGCATCGGGGAAAAGGGAAGGGGGCGGGGAAGGAGGAAGAAATAGGAAGGGGGGAATGGGGAAGAAAAATCGTTGCTGCAAAAGAAATGTAGTTGAAGTTGCTTGCCTTTCATAAATGTTTTAATGGCAATGAGCATACAGTATTTCCTGTTAAGGGGGGCGATGCGACATATAACGAACATGATCATTTATTTTAAAGAACTCGTTGAAAAGCCTTATTCAGAATGACGTCTTTGGCATTATTTCCAAAAATAACGCAATAAGGCCCTTGCCATAACACTAGGCGGAATCTTTGCGACGGAATTTCCGGCGCGGTCCGCTCAAAAATGTCAAACACATGGAAGTAAACGGGATTCCGTCGGGATGAGACACACACGACGCTTTTTCCGTCGTTCCGTCGAGCACCAGCGGAAGACACAGCGGAAAAAGTCGGTTCAGTTTTCCGTCGGGGACAATAATCCCACTGCAATACATTGATTCCGCCGGGGGAATGCCACACTACCAACGGAAAAAGCGGGTTCGCTGGCATGGAAACCAGGGGGATTGGTAGCTGAAAGGGCCGCAAGGCTGCGGCACGGTCGACGGAAATTCCGCGTGAAAATATTTGACAAAATCGAACCGCGACGGTTTGATTTTGTCAAATATTTTCACGCGGAATTTCCGTCGACCGTGCTGCAGCCTTGCGGCCCTTTCAGCTACCAATTTTGGACGGGATTCTCCACAAATTCGGCGGAAGGCTGAGCGGGCGGAAAACGTGCGATTGGGGCGCGGAATGTGAGTGGTGGCAATTCACAAATTCGGCGGAGGCGCTGCGGGCGGAAACTGGTGCGG
>JYFJ02007433.1:0-15675 GCA_000934665.2 Catajapyx aquilonaris
ATGGAGCGGGCAGGCGCCAATCTGGACCCCCCCCCCCTACTCTCCCCTTCACCGAAAAAGAGAGCCCAGAGGAAGAGAGAATTAGGACCAGGACCAGGGATGTCCATACACACGCACACAGCAGCCCCTGTGGCCTATTAGATGTGGGGACGTGAAAAGGACAACTTTTCAAAGCTGGTGTAACCTAACCTAGCTAACCTACCCTACCCTACATAACCTAGGCTGAGAAAAATGGACTTTTCTAAAACCCTGCAACTGGAAATAGTGGGGACTTGTCCCCACTATACTGCAAAAGCACACCCGCAATTTGCTTGTAGGGACCGTAAACGTCCCCGCAAGTGGGAAAAATGTCCCCACAGATGAGTTCAAGTCCCCACAGTTACAGTAAAAACAACTACTTCCGGTCCCACAGCTTATTGAAGACAGGTACACACACTGGCTGGTACTTAAACTGGATCTGAACCCCAGGGTGGTCCATCTGAAAGACCAATCAATCATTTTTTGGGCCATTCACACGGTCCAGATACAAGTGGACCAGGTCTAGAACCGGTCCAGTTTGCAAAATGAACAATTTGGGGGCATTCACACTGTCCCGATACAAGTGGGCCAGATCCCGAACAGGTTAGGTTTGCAAAATGAACAATTGGGGGGGTCATACACACGGTCCCAAGAGAAAGTGGGCCAGGTTTAGGATGGGTTCGGTTTATAAAATCACCAATTAGGGTGTATTCACATGGTAATAATGATAAAATTGAACCCGGTCCATAACGGGTTCAGTTTGCAAAATGAACAATGAGGGCCCTTAACACGATTCGAGTCAAGGCTGGTTCAGTTCCAGAACGGGTTCGGTTTGAAAATGAGCAATTGGGGACCATTCCCACAATCCCCAGAGAAAGTGGACCAGATCTAGACCGGCTCAGATTGCAACATGAATTATTGGGGGACATTCACACGGTCCCAATACGAGTGGACCAGGTTTAGATCGGGTTCAGTTTGTAAAAATGCTCAATTGGAGGCATTTAAACGGTCCATGTAAAAGTGGACCAGGTCTAGATCGGGTACAGTTTGTAAAATGAACAAATGGGGGCATTTGCACTGTTTAAAGAAAAGACTAGGTCCATAACGGGTTCGATTTTTTAAGATGATCAATTGGAGGCATTCACACGGTACCGATAAAAGTGGACCAGGTCTAGATCGGATTCCGTGTGATGAACCATTGAGGGCCAGGTCCAGAACAGGTACGGTTTGCAAAATAAACAATTGGAGTCCAGATAGAAAGTGTACCAGGTCTAGAATGGATTCGGTTTGCAAAATGAAACCACTATAAATCCATATAAATCTGCTTCTATAGAAGCAGATTTATATGGTCCAGAGAAAGTGGACCAGGTCTAGACCGGGCTCAGATTGCAACATGAATTATTGGGGGCAATGACACGGTCCCGATAAAAGTGGACCAGGTTGAGACCAGGTCTTAGATCTGGTTCAGTTTGCAAATTGAACCATTGAGAGCCATTTCCACGATCCTAATAAAGGTGGGCCAGGTCCAGAACTGGTTCGGTTTCCAAAATGAACAAGTGGGAGCCACTTACACAGTCCATGTAGAGAAGTGAGCTAGGTCTAGAACTGATTCGGTTTGTACAGTGAATGGTTGTGGAGCTATATTTACACGGTCCTGAGAAAAGTGGGCCAGTTCTAGAACCGACCCCACAGACCCTTACTTTCATAGTTTGACGCCGTTCACACCTTGTCCGTCACGGCTCGTTTGGTCCAGGCTGCATAATTTTTTTCTGGCGGAACATGCCAGTAAATCACGTTTCATTATTGTGCGTGCAGCCAAGCCTGTTTGGAGCAATCTCCTCCTGTGCTGTGTAGTGCTTGCCCCGAATAATTGCTGCGCAGAAAATAATCTATTTGTAGAGTTTGTCAAGTTTATGCATCCTGCTCTGGGTGGGGAAAACAATTACTGGCCTGGCTGCTGTTGGGGACACTGGCGACAGGAGATTCATCCAAAGAGGACCACTATCGTTGCAGGCTATGGTCCGCAATTACGTATTGTTTACACCAACTACCCCACCAACTCCAGACGATCCTGGAAGGGATCATCATTTTGACAATCAGTATACTAATCGGCTAGGTCTGTCTGTCTGCTTGTTTGTCCGGGGTGAGTCATCACCCGCTTAGCCAGGTGCATGTAGTACCAGTAACCCCTGCTTCACCTTGAGAGTGGCAGGAGCGTGCAGATATAGGGAAGGTGCGCCATCTACGTGAGGGGTATGGTACTACGTGGACACTGGACAGTCGGGCTCACTACAGTTGAATTTATGTACAAGCGCAACCGAGTGCGCACCCACATTCGCGCAGCTTCAGAGCCTTGGCAACGTCGCAAACGGCGTAGCGTTGGAAATAAGTGCAGCTGTTGCTATGGTAACCCCGTTGATATGGACAACGGTTGCCATGTTGGCTCATTGCTATGGCAATCCGTTGCTATGGGAGAGAGAGGGGGGAGGTAGAGAAGTAAGGGGTGGTAGAGGTGAAGGCGCGGTAGAGGGAGGGGAATGGAACAAACAAACTTTACCTTTTATACATACCCACTATAGTATACCATCTATCATTAATAATGCCAACCCTGCACGCTGCGCGAACTGTGGTGCGCACTCGAATGCGCTCGAAAAAATGCATCTACAATCGCCTGTCTGTATGGTAGTTTGTCCGGGGTGAGTCATCACCCCTTAGCCAGTAAGTACCACTGTCCCCCGCACAACTCTGAGCGTGACAGAGGGGAAATGCGCCATCTATGTGAAGGGTATGGTACTACGTTGACAGTCTGGTTCACTAGTGATAATCATAATCCGATTTGTGCTATTTTTAAAAAAAAACTGAAACGTACAGTCAACTCATTGAACCGTGCAATTACCCGGTCACCCAGCCCCAATTTTTTATTGCAGTCTGACGTGCAACATCCGTGGAACACAGGGGCCAATTAAAAAGGGTTTACTGAGAACTTGATCGCCATATGCAGACCAATTGATTGAGCGTCCGAATAATCTGCCTGAACATCTTCATTAATTTTTTTAAAAAAAAATTAGCCACGCCTCCTCGCACCAGTAGAGCAGTGTTGTAACTAGGCAAAACTTAGAAGGGTCAGTGACTGGGTGGGCTAGGAGTGATTAATGGGCCTATTTTTCTGGGGCGAAGAAAAGAGGGTGATTAATATGTATCTTGGAACCGGGTTTTTTTTTTTTAAAGAAGGGGGTGGAGGCTGATCTTTGTTGGGAAGGGGGGGGGGNGGCCTCTTTTGGCTTCATCGCTCTTTTTGGTCGCTTCCAGACACTCAGAGATTCGGAAGGGGGATGCCACAATGGAGGGAATCCTCACCCGAGCCGGACCCCCAGCCCCCTCCTCACCATTCATACCCAGGAACGTGATGTTGGAAATAATCTTGGAAATAAAAAAGAGAGAGAGAAAGGACTCGAGAAAAAAAAGTGAGAGAAATCATCAAACGGCGCCATATTTCCGTATTATTATCACAGCCCCTTTCCCCCTATGCGCATAGGTCGAATAAAAACCTGGATATTTCTCGCCCTGTTTTGCTGCCAGTATTCTCCTACCATAATATCCTTATTGTCTGGGGCTGGATTAAAAAATGGTGATCACTTATAGTGTAGAAAACTAAACGACGATCTGACGCCATCGTCACACAACAATACGAGTAAACAGTCTCAACAAAAAGAAACATTGTTTACTTCTATTGTTGACTGAGAACAAAATGATGACGTCAGATCGTCGTTTTGTTTTCTGCACTTTTTATAACAAGCGTGTTTACTATGATTATTTACTACTATTATGTATATTATTTTGGTATGATATACTACTGTACATTATCCTGTAGCTATACTTCATTCATTCATTCACTTATTAGTTATATTTATAGTTACATTTATTTATTTATGTTACATTTATAGTTACATTTATATATTTACGTTACATTTATAGTTACATTTATTTATTTATGTTACATTTATATATTTATGTTACATTTATAGTTACATTTATTTATTTATGTTACATTTATAGTTACATTTATTTGTTTATGTTACATTTATAGTTACATTTATTTAAGCTATAGTTATATTTATTTAAGTTATATTTATAGTTATGGTTATTTATAGTTATATTTATAGTTATAGTTATTAAATAGGTATATTTAATTTGTCGTCAGTAGTTGTTTATTTTATTGGAGATATTTCTTTTATTGGATATGTTTATTCGGTGTAATTATACGTATATGTGTTAAACGTATTAATTAATTTAGTTATTTTATTAATCAGTTAAATTTATTGATTACAGTGTGTATATAAGTTGTATTGTAAGTTATTTATTACATCATTGAAATATTTTCACTCGTTTATTGTACTTTATTATGTACCAGGTATTACATAATTTTACTGATTTGTTTTATTTTCAGAGGAGATCATTTTACGCATATGACGTATGTGATTTTACTCGTATTATTGAATAATCATATAAATATTAGCTAATACTGCTGTTGGAAAGTACAACAGTGTTAAGTTAACACTGTTAACCGAAAGTGCTCAGTGTAGCAGTTATTAGTGGCAGTTGTCAGCAACATCTATCATTTAAATGTCAGCAGCGGCTTTCGGTATCAGTTATTATTAGCAGTGATTACTAGCGATTCTTTCAGCTGTTTTAAAAATTTCTACAAGATTTTGAGCACTGTACAGTACATGTATGGTGGTGACTTTATTGTCAGAATAAGTTTGCGATTGTTTACCTATACCAAGTGCATGTTTAATAAGTAAGAAAACCAACTTGTTGCATCTGGTCGAAGCTGGTTGCTGGGGTGAACAATCTGAATTAAGCTATGACTTTTCCCACTCTAGGACAGTGTGGCCCTTGTGGACGGAGTGCTCGTCTTTTTTAAAAAAAATCCTCACAATTTCCTGGCCATTTGGCGACAAATGCGTGGGATCCAGGCGGATCCAGCACCTTATGGCAGAAAATCCGCCAAATTCGCCATCTTGCCCCCCACCACCCCATCTTTATTTTTTTGGGTCAGAGACATAACTGTATATACACAGTACAATTTTTTTCTCTCCATATAACTAATCTGGCAGCGAACGTGGCCAGCTCTAATGACCAGCAGGGATGTCGTAGGACACACGAGAGAGATTAGAGCATCTCGTGACTTTCATCACGAGAAAGGGACTGGATCCACACAGAGGGGTATAAGGAGCAGGAAGAGGAGGAGGAGGAGTGGGGAGGAGGAGGAGGAGGAGGAGGAGATCGATACAGATGAGGTTACAAGCACGCAACAATCTTTACCACGCCTCAGACAATTTGATCCCATTACCAACTTCCATCAAAGAGTATGGGGGGGATTCCCCAAAACGTGCCCAGCACTTCCTCTCCCACCCCCTACACACTTCCCATCGCATTTGCCCGTGATTATTGCTACTAATGGCCTCTTATTAATTGGCATCATACAACGTGTTCCGATTGAAATGTCCCTACACTGATTAGTCAGTCTCGGCAACAAACAGCATGGCTTCAATAAGTTCTTTTGGAACTGTTATTTTGAACAATTAGTTGTAGCATTCACTTTAATAGTTACTTGTAGCATTCACTTTCAATAGTTGTAGTAGCATTCACTTTTAATAGTTGTAGTAGCATTCACTTTTAATAGTCGTAACATTTAATTTCAACAGTTATTTGCAACATTTAATTTCAACGGTTATTTGCAGCATTTAATTTCAACAGTTATTTGCACCATTTAATTTCAACGGTTATTTGCAGCATTTAATTTCAACAGTTATTTGCAACATTTAATTTCAATAGTTATTTGCAACATTTAATTTCAACAGTTATTTGCAACATTTAATTTCAATAGTTATTTGCAATATTTAATTTTAAGAGTTGAAGCATTTAATTTTCATCAGTTAGTTGTAGCGGTTACTTTTAATGATTATTTGTAGAATTTAATTTTATTAATAATAATAATTTCATACCCCATTATCAGCCTACGGGCTTTCCTAGGGGGGGATTTCTCCCAATTTTTTGTCTGGAACTCTTTCCATTTTTACTATTTTTCTCATCACCGGAATGAAGCAGGGAAAGGGAAGGAAGAAGGCGGCTGTGGCCTATATTACGGTAACGACCCCGGAATTATCCTGCAAGGACCATGGGAAACCACAGAAAACCATGGTCAGGGTCGCCGGCCTCCGGGATTCGAATCCAGGACCTCCCGATTAGCAGTCGGACACCATACCACTACACCACTACTGCTTCGGTATTTAATTTTATTTGTTAGATGTAGCATTTAATTTTATCAGTTGGTTGCAACATTCACTTTTAGCAGTTACTTTTAACAGACTACAGTTAGCCACTGCTTCGATTATGTTGCTAGAAAGCTAGTTGTATCTGCTTGTTTCAGTAGTTACTTTCACTCATACATTTTATTAAAACATTAGCATCTAATATTAGGTTCAGTATTCAGCATATCATGGGGGTACACAGGGTGTTTCAAACTTTTTCGTTCCAACAGTTATCGGAAATATTACACTAAGCTGCTACTTTGTAAGCACGTATGCCACTTCAACCTATAATATTCGCAGGGAATATTCCCCATACCTCCGACAAATCACGGGTTGCAAGTCACTGCTTACGAAGTAGCAGCTTAGTGCAATATTTCCGATAACTGTTCGGACAAAAAAGTTGAAACACCCTGTATTGTTTATTCTTCTTATTTATAAGCATCATTATGCTAAATAACTATAACTGTTATCATTAAAATAGCCTGCAGCAGGTAAAATAGCTCAGATAAAATAGCGGGCAATGATAAAATAGCTGCTACTATATCCAGGAAAAATTTGCATCGACTTCAGGCCAATTGGCGAATAAAATTTATTGACCAATGTAACCTGTCATGTTTACTAACTCTAAGATAGTGCAATTTAGCACATTATGAACGTGCTATCTTCATCCTAATATTTCTGAAACTACCGAAACTGCTTAAAAGAAGCAGCGAAATAGTAATTACAGATGCGGTCTCCTAATTTGAATAATGTTTTGTAGTAAGTGTCACCTATTTCGTGACAACGCTGCTGATGTGAGGCCGCGAATTCAGTTGCCTTTGAAATGTGTCGCTAAGCCTGCGTGTGAACCTCGCCTACGGTATCACCTTCACAAGACTTTTGGATGAAGCCTATCGGTTTCTCTCTCTTTTTCTTTTTTCCTCCTCCTCCTCCTCCTCCTCCTCCTTCCTCCTTCTTTCATCCCCACCCCATGGGATCTACTCTGGCTGCACCCATCGCATCGCATCGCATTTCATCGCATCGCCCGGCTGCAGACTCTCCTTCTGCTCATATTTCACCGGCTTTTAGCGGCGGCTGGCCCTGTCAAACGCCCCCTTCCATCCATCAGCATGACGCCCTATCACTTCCTTCCTTACCCTCCCTCCACATACCCCCTCACTCCCTGTGTGAGCCTATAGAGAGAGAGAAAGAGAGAAACAACAACATCCCCTGGTCCAAATGCAGGCTCCATTCACTGCCACTCCCCAAGCATCACTACGCAATCAAGCCTGCAAAAGGTCCTTTTCTTTTAAAAAAAGTGCCAACTCGGAACAATGTCGTCTAATAATGGCAACACCGCAAAGTTGTCGGAGTTGGCAACACTGTGTCTACTGCGCATCATATTACACCGGAAGTGTGGGCGGAAGTTACATCTCATGATATTAGAGTACGGCCGCTAAAAAACTGCTACTGGTGAAATAACCGTTAAAAGGTAAATAAACAGGCATTTTGTAGAGCAACAGCTATTTTGCGCTCTAGCGGTTATGTCAGCTTATAAACTGCTATTTGACTAATTGGCAGCTACTGTCAAAAATGGCAGTTTATGATCAAAGTAGCAGTCAATGAATAAAATAGCTGAGGATGAACTGTTACTTTGATAGCGGTGCTCTAGCGGTTATTTCAGCTTATAAACTGCTATTTGACTAATTAGCAGCTAATGTCAAAAATGGCAGTTTATGATCAAAGTAGCAGTCAATGAATAAAACAGCTGATGATGAACTGTTATTTTAATGGCGGTCCTTATACAGAGTAACAGCTATTTATCTCTAGCTGCTATTTCAGCTTACAAACTGCTGTTTGACTCATTAGCTGCTATTTTACTAAATATCGGATAATGCAAAATGGAGGTTTATGAGCAAAGTAGCAGTTAATTAGTAAAATATAGCTGAGGGTCAATAAAATAATGTCACTTTAATAACGGCTAATTTATAGAGCAGTGGCTATTTTACGCTATAGTTTATAATCATTACTGATCCTTGACTATTTAGCTGCTATTTTACTTCGTAGCAGTTAATGAGTAAAATAGCTGTTACTGCTTAAGATGGCTGTTACTTAGTAACATAATCGCCATTAATAAAACAGCGGCTAGGCTATAGTTTATCCGCACCTTAACAACGCGGTCGGGGTTGGGCCCAGAACCCAGCGTTTTACCCAGAATTAAGACAGCCATTATTAAGCAAAATCGTTACTACTGAATAAAATGAACTGCTATTAGAATAGCTGCTACCGGACTGGCTTTTCTGGCGATTTCAGTGATTCTGATTGCTGCGTTAAAAACGACCCGTGTGTTTAAGTAACTTCGAAAATAATATTGCCAGTTAACCTGGCTCACCTTCCACATAGAGCGTGAAACGTGAGAGATATATATGGCCTTTTCTTCGCAAGCCGAGTGTGTATTTAACGCTTAAAATTTCGGTAATAACCCGCTGCAATAACCCAAAAGCGGCAACAATGGTGATGGGGGGGGGGGGATGGAGGGAGCATTATTTGCGTAAGATAAATCGGCTCGCATTCGGCAATATCCACATCCCGCGTTGTGTGCATAGCTGCTGGGGACTGCGTTAATCTGCAATTACCAAGGAATTGTGGGGGGCGATGCAGCCGAAACACAACGAGGCTTTGCCATTGCAGCGCTCTCGCCTGATAAATCCCGGCCAATAATGTTCATCTTTGTGTTCAAAGTACACACACGTACATAAACTGCGCGGAAGGCCTGCTGATTATACACCCAACTGCCATTTGTTGTTACCTGGCCTAACTGCAAATAACCGGCGCCATATTTTGCACAAGTCATAAAAGCAGGCTAGAGCACTGTAGTGCAACTATCATGAGTCACGAAGGAAGATTTCCTCGCTCTAGCAACCGAGGGACGTTGGAAGCAACATTCCGCAGTGAAAATGAGCCACAATCGCGTTTATCCCAATCGCAGTGAAATAGCGTTTAACCCAATCGCAGTTAAGATGTCAAAATCGCACTTAAATCAGTAGCAGTTTAAAGGAGCTACAATCGCCTTAAATCAAATCGCAGAGAAACAGACACAATCGCGTTAATCCAATCACAGTGAAATAGCGTTTAATCAGCTTGCAGTTAAAATGTCAGAATCGCGCTTAAATAAATTCGTAGGGAAACATCCAAAATAGCATTTAAACCGATCGCAGTGAAAACGTGCCACAATCGCGTTTAACCCAACCGCAGTGAAATAACGTTTAACCCAATCGCAGTGAAAATGTCACAATCACGCTTAAACCAGTAGTGGTAAAAATGAACTACAATCGCATCAAATCGTAAGTTAGTGAAACAGTCACAATCGCGTCTAACTCTATCGCAGTGAAATAGCGCTTAATCAAATAGCAATTAAAATGTCAATCACACGTAAACCAGTAGCAGTCAAATGAGCTACAATCACGATAAATCCAATCGTAGTGAAGAATCCACAATCGCGCTTAACCCAATCACAGTGAAAATGTCACAATCGCGCTTAAACCAGTATCAGTAAAAATAGTTGCAATCGCGTTTAATCAAATAAAAGTGAAATAGAGTTTAATCAAATCGCAGTGAAAATCTCACAATCGCACTTACACCAGAAGTAAAAATGAGCTGCAATCGGGTTTAATCACATAGAAGTGAAATAGCGTTTAATCAAATCGCCGCGAAAAATGTCACAATACCGCCGTCAGATGTAAGAAGACCGTAACTCAAAAACTAGTAAGGGTGAAAGCCGCATGCATGCCCTGCACTAATCCCCCCTGACTCATAGAGGATTAGTGTAGGGCATTGCATGCGACTTTCACCCTTACTAGTTTTTGAGTTACGGTCTTCTTACCTCTGACGGCAAATAGCGCTAAAACCAGCATCAGTAAAATGAGCTACAATCGCATTAAATCAAGTCAGAGGTTCTACTTGATTGAATGCGATTGTAGCTCATTTTTACTCCTGCTGGTTTAATAGCTATTGTGGCATTTTTCACTGCGATTTGATTAAACGCTATATCGCTATTTCACTTCTACTATAGATGTGAAATAGCGTTTTAAACAAATCGGAATTAAAATGTCATAAGTGTTTAATCTAATCGTACGTAGTGAAAGCCAATATTGCATTTAAACCGATCGCTGTGTTAACGTGCCATAATCGCGTTTAAACCAATCGCAGTTACACCACCGAGCTTTAGCCCCCGTAGCTGCTTTTTATCCATTATTATTTTCCTGTTAGATTGCTTGGTATGACCTGGATCGCCCGAAAAAAAAAATGTTGTTAATCCCTCCCAGCTTCCATCCCTGCATCGAGAGGGTTCATGAATAGTGAGCCTTGGCTGTATATAACCCATAAAATGTTGATGGCATTGCAAGTGGTGTCAGTGAAGCTGAGTACCAGAGTATAAATTGTGCAAAGCTAATGAAAATATCTCTCGTTTTTTTTGAGGTGAAGGTCGTAGTACATCATGTAGATAGAGAGGGAGGCACAGTCACATCCACCTTGGGCTGAGAGCGAATCAAAAGGCGGCAGGAGACATGCTTAAAAGAGGTGGTTCCTATTGGACCAGTAGATAGATCCAAGGACCCCGTCTCTTTTTCTAGGCGGAGTCGTCTCGCTATCTAGTAATTTTTATGCCCGAGCGGCTCTTTTTACGAGGCAGTATGCCTTTTCTCAGGACCCAGCCTCGATTCCGAATCTTAATTTCTCGACGACTCTCTCAGTAACCGTTTCATTACGCCAGTTTCCAGCCTGAATCGCAGATAACGACACCCACCCACCCCCTTTTTTTCCACCTACACAACTCTAGGGATATCCACAGGGTGCTCCTAAAGCAGCCCACTGCAACTCCTACACCAGCCTTATGGAGACTCCAGTGCCGTTATCAGCTGTGGGTGTACGGAGTGTGGTTGCCGCTTCAGCGCTGCTTAGGATCTCCCTCTGCACACTACTGTCGTGCTTAGGAGGAAAGTAGTACTACATGCACGTTGGTGATGAGTCACCACGCGGACAAAGCCCACCCTGGTGCTATAACCTCCATTGAAGGGGGTCCCACCCTCTCTGACAGCTACATGTCCGCTAATTTCTGAACAGAAAAAATTAAAACGATAACTACTACCTAGACCAGGGGTGGGCAAGGCACGTGAAGGCAATTTGTGCGGCCTTCGCAAAAATTTCGGTATTCCTGGAAATGTTGAAAAATTAAAATTGCACAAATTTTGTGCCCGAGCATTTCTTTTTAATTCCTTTAAATTCACAAAAATTTTGCCAATTTCATTGATATATTTAGCTACGATTTTCAGAGAATTTAGTTCTAATTTATGCAATTAATGGAAGTTCATTTAAAACGATGGATATACAGGGTGGTCCAAGTTCAAGTGTCGTTTTATAACGGCGATTAATAGCAGTGATTTTGCGATGACGTAGCAGCGACGCGTAAAATGTCCTACTTCGGCGCATCTTCGGCGCAATCGAAGTGGGCAATTTTACCCGTCGCTGCTACGTCATCGTTAAGCGCTTCTATTAATCGCCGTTATAAAACGACACTAGAACTTGGACCACCCTGTATAATTGTAAACTTTTTTATAAGTTGAAATTTTTTTGTTAGATGCGGCCTGACAATTTTTTTAAAACAAATCTCTATGCGGCCCACCCCTGACCTATAGGTGATGAGTCAACACTACAACACGAACAAAGAAGCGGACAGACAGAATAAGGTGATTAGTGTATAGGATCGAGCTAACAGTAAGGCTTCATTGATTTAATTCGAAATACCAGCCCCTCATGCTGTGCGATATAAAATTTTCATTATTAAGAGCTTTTTAAAAATAAAAAAACCGATACGCCACAAAGGAGTGACTTTACGAACCGTTGCGTTGTTATCTCACCCTCCGCACCCTGTATATCTCCTGGTACATCCAGGACAAGAACCGGAGCCTCTTCTTCTTTAAAACTCTCCGGCAGAAAAGGCTCGTAAAGTAAGTCTTCGATTGGGCAAGCAGATATAAGTCCCTTACCCCCGTAAATCATTTATAAATTCCAGCCTTCCCCGTCGACGCTTATCGTTTGGTGGGAAGGTTATTGGGTTTGTTTATAGGCGCCTGAGGATCGGGGAGTGGGAGGATAGGATGGGGGGGGGGGGGGGGGAAAANGGGGCAAAAACAAACAAGTCCGAGCCTCTCGACGTGGCCATAAGAAAAGAAGGCAGTAAGCAAATCGGTACGGTCCGACTGGGGTGGAAAAAAAACTAATGGAAAAAAGCAAGGGTCTGGTGGGATCGATAAACTATTCGGAATCGGCCATCTCCTTTGCTTTGGTGATATATCTGGTCCCATCCTACCATCCCATTATTTTCTCTATCTGAAATCTACTGTATACGCCCCGCCATCTCGCCGCTCTCCATCCACTTGTTCACGGAAACGTGCTTACATACTGCTATCCAACTTGGATTAAGGAGGCGGAGAAGTGGAGGTAAGAGTTTGGGAGTAAACATCCGGCTCCAATATGGACCGTTCCCAGAGAATTGCGTGGCTGAGGATATCACTCAAGCCTCGTGGAGAATGTTTCGTGGCTACAGGACAAGGAAATTTTGGTCGAATAGCGGATAGCGGATAACTGAAAGGACAATCGCAGCTTAAAAGAGCGGTTAATATTATCGCCGTGATTCGTGCCGGGTCTAATAAAGCGACATTTTAGCTGCTCCTTTCATGATCGCAGCTTAAAATAGGCTTCAATATTTTGTCGAAGTGATTCAATCTGGCTCAAATAAAACGCCATTTTAGCTGCTCCTTTTATGATCGCAGCTTAAAGTAGCCTTTTGTCGAAGTGATTCGTGCTGGGTCAAATCAATCGGAATGTTAGCTGCTCGTTTCTATGATCGCAGCTTAAAATATCGTTTAACACTTGTCCCCGCGATTCGTGATGGGTCAAATAAAACGGCGTTTCAGCTGCTCCTTTAAATTATAGCAGCTTAAAATATCCTTCAATATTTGTCACAGTGATTCATTCTGGGCCAAATAAAAATTTTAGGTGCAAGTTTCTATGATCGCAGCTTAAAATAGCCTTTAATCTTTGTCTCCGTGATTCGCGACTGGTCAAATAAAGCGGTGTTTCAGATGCTCCTTTCATGATAGCAGCTAAAAAAATAGCGCTCAATATTTTCCCCCGTGATTTGTGCCGGGTCAAATAAAGCGCCATTTATATGCTTCTTCAATTATTGCAGCTAAAATAGCGTTTAAAATTTGTCGCCGTGATTCGGGTCGGGTCATGTAAAGCGGTGTCTTAGCTGCTCCTTTTAACAGTCGCATATTCAAATAGCGTTAATATTTGTCGCCGTGATTCGTGACGGGTCAAATAAAGCGCCGTTTTAGCTGCTCTTTTTATGCTAAAGAGCTATTCCACTGTGTTTGAAGCTATCCGCAGTGGGATAAGCCAAAAAGACGCTATTATTCCGCCAGCTTGGATACGCAGGGGGATACCAGACCTTGAACAATAGTGTGGCTGGTCCAAGCCGGCTCATGGTGCGTGAAGGATGTGTAACCGAGCGGTATGTCCTTTGCCCCCGAGGATTGCACTCGTATAACATTCCTCTGTGTAACCTAATCCCATCAGAGAGGAGACGTCTACGACTCTCTCCTCCACCCCCACCCAGCAGCCCCTGTGTGGGGTGTGTGTGTAGGGGGGCCCCTGTGGGCAACGCACATATAACCCTGTGTGCATGCCAGGGTTCTCAAGAGAGAGGGCGTTTCATGTCGAAACCTAATCTCTGCTGAAAGACCGACCGCCGCCCGCCAATGTTATGCGGAACCTGCATAACCTTGCTGGGCCTGGTCGCCTAGCCAGCTTCCCCAGATGCCACTCCCTTATTCACACCTACGACCAACTTGTGTTCCGTTCGTATACTGCACAACTCATCCTGATAAAAGCATTGCCCAGAGGGTCATTCACACACCCCACAAGTTAGCTGGACGCCCGGACCTGATGGTCTACTAGACCACCTGGTCCACCATGCAAGAACGAAATTATTACCAATACACATTATTATACGCATGATGAATTTTTTTAAAAATTAATAGTAAATAATAAATGCGTAATTAAAATAAATGAATAAGTAATAGCGCGCGCGAAATAAATATTAAAATCATGCAATTAATTAATTAACATTGACAATAATGTCAATAAATGAACCATTATAGTAAATGTGCAATAAATTAATAATTAATATCAACAGATTAGTTAGTTATTTAAATAATATTCATACCCAACCATGGCCAAATAGTGCGAATAACGGGTTCCGCTGCTATAGTCATTATAATACTCAAGAAAACAATAAAATACATTATAATGCATATAATACATAATAAAATACATTATAATGCATATAATACATAATAAAATACATTATAATGCATATAATACATAATAAAATACATTATAATGCATAATAAAATTATATAAATAAATAACTAATAAACATAAATATAAAGGAAAATAATAACTACGTAAATATAAAAGAAATACGGTAATAAATACATGAATATAAAAGAAATGATAAATCCATAAATATAGAAGAAAATAATTAATATGCATAAATATAACAGTAAATAACAAATAAATACATAAAAAGTAAATAACATATTGACAAAGACAATAAAATACCAACAAGATAACAAATAAGATAATGGGCGGAATTTTCGTCATACTACTAGTTACTTTTAACTTAGCAGTACCAGTGTAATGCAATGGCACTGCTGAAGTTAAAAGCAACTAGTAGTATGACGAAAATTCCACCCAATGAATACATAATAAAAGAAAAAAAGGCAAATTAATAAGTACCGAAATGTATTTTTTTTTAAAGTAAAGCGAAGGATCGCGTTCTCTTCCAGTTGATATCAAACATGCTAATACCACATCACAAAAAAAAAAAATTTGCACGTTATTTTCAGCGGCCACTAAAATAAAGTTGAATGACATACCAGCGCAAACCCCGAAGCGACATTTGCCAAACCGACACGAGACACGTGCTGCTAGATGCTTCTAGCTACACCTCCCCCCCCCCACCCCANCCACCCCACTTTAAAAAAAACCTCAAACCCCAGCCCCCCACCCTCCCAACAATAAATTTATGCAACAACCAACAAGGCTTTTTCCCGCCATCATAAAATTATCATGTGAGATGCATCACATGGCAATACCCCGCCTTTTAAGGCTCGATATTCTGACAGGTTACATATTTTGCACGCACAAAATTTGCACAAAAAAAAATGTGGCGGTGGACAGATTTTTTGGACCCAAATTTTTTTCATTTTCTGTGGACTAATTCGAGCGATGATAG
>JYFJ02007434.1:0-15668 GCA_000934665.2 Catajapyx aquilonaris
CGTGGTACCTAGGATGCTGAGTTTAGTTGTTAGGTGGTTCTGTTGTTGCCAGGTTATTGCGAATTGCCGAGTTGTGTACAATCTGCGCGCCACCTAGTAACTAAATGGTCCACTCGCTAATGCCGCCCGCCTGACGCGTCTGAGCGCACCCATTCCTTGTCTATGAACCCCCTCTAGATGGCGTTTCCGGACACGGGTTCCTAGGTGAAATATGTTTGTCTTGGTCCCCTCTATTACCCCTAGAAGTTTGTAAAGTTAGCTCGTCAACACCCTGTATATTATAGCAGAACTCTTTGGTTGGTGCTGATAGTTCCCTTGTTAGTTGCCAAGTAACGCCAGTGCCGTTACCTGGCAACTAAGTAAACAGTTAGGGACTGCTAATATGTCCAGCACTGTACAATGACATGCACAAGCTCTATACCCTTGATAGTAAGCAACCAATTCATCACCTGTCACTAACAAGCTAAGTGTCTGTAGCTGTAGGGGTATCAGCCTATCGGCCCGAAAATGACACTTCGGGTAAATCGCAGGCCAGAAATTCATTGGTGAAAATCAAAAGTGCCACTAGCCAAGCGTTTTCGAGATATGAGCGACGATAGGTGCAGGGCAAACCTACGCGCAGGGCCCACTTGTGGGTTGAATCCCACCTGCACCGAGTCTCCAAATTATATGCAGTGAGAAGATGAGTGTGCTCTTTATAATTGTAGCCCTTTCCAGCTGTTCAGCAACACTGCACAAACAGGTTAACGTTGACATTTATTCTCTCCCTTGTAAGTACCAACCCATTCAAATAGCAAAATTTATTCTCACCATCTGTATCCTTGTCTCGGGTTTCATCATATTCCTGGGTGTCTTTGTCCTTTTCTTTCTCTTTCTCCTTTGAAGGCTCAAGGTTTTCTTTCTCAGCACCAGATACTGTTTCATCACCAGCTGCTCCTCCTTCAGCTAAAGCAGCATCGAGGTCAAATGGAGTCTTCTTCTTCTTCTTCTTCTTTTTCAGATTAGGATCAAAAATCTGCCAAAGTGAATGTAATTAGAGACATAATAGCACTATTCATAAAATTGTCATCAAACACTTCCGTGCCCTTAGAAAAGCTGCAGGCTAAGAGAAATTTGTGAAAGTTTCACATGAATTGATGGGCTATATTATGCAATAAAACAAGTTAAATGTCTTTTTCATCAACCTGTACTTCCATACTGGCATCTTCATTATGATAGTCTGAACACTCATGACAAATTATGCTGCTTTGAAATTGAAAACTGACCAATGCACTCCCAGCTATGCCAACAAAGTAGTAACATAATTCTTATGTCATTTATTGCATACAGGTGGGCCTGTTTTAAGCTGCTTCCTTTTACACCAATTCACATTAATGCCAGTTTCAAAATTACCATTGAAAATTGTTTTAATTTGAAAATATGAAAATAACATGAAACAATCTATTGCTGCAACACTCGTGAGTCCAAACACACTACAGTATAGGCACTTTTGCTCTTCATAGTGCAATGGGACAATCTATAGGTATGCAGATAGAACCGTTTTACGCGACTTCATTTTACACTGCTGTGTTGCTGGAACCAATTACTGACATAAAATGGGTCCACCTGTATTAAAATTCAAGTATCCTTGTTCACTTTATGGTTTCTTCTGCTGTTCTCCAGTTAAATAATTCCCTAATCTGGTTGAATAGCCTAATAAAAATGGGTGGAATTTTCGTTGTACTACTAGTTACTTTTAACTTAGCAGTACCAATGCAATGGTACCAATGGTACTGCTAAGTTAAAAGTAACTAGTAGTATGATGAAAAGTCCACCCATTATTTTCATGTGTAATTTTGAAGCTGCTATTATGTCTCATAAACTCTACCATAAATGCCCTTTCTGGTATTACTCTTCTATGGATGAGGAGCATGGTGGAATTTTTAAACAATATATGATTCTTCCATATGCATATGATTTGTCCCATGAAGCGAGACCAGGTATACTCAATGAAGCAAAAACTACCAGCTTACCCAGCCTGTTTTCTACTTGTGCCACATCACATACATCAGTGTGCGACATTACTCCAAGACCAAATGTACACCACTGAGAGTGCATCTCGTGTGTTGAGGGTGATTCCCCCATGCAAATCTGCGAACCTGGCACATTTTGACCCCCCACATATGCTCCTGTCAACCAATACCCACAGAAGCATGGCCATTTCCAGGAGATGAAAAGTCAGCTACAAAATCACCCACCAAAACCTGTGCTAGCTTAAAACCTAACTTAATAATCGGCCTGTTACCAAAATAGACCCTCCCTTCATATGTCAGGCTACAACAAACAACAACAGCCATCCACCTCCATACCGCCTGTTCAGGCCTAGCTCCCTATGTAGCCCCCCACTTACAGCTTCGTCCTCCGTCATTATGCCGGTACTTTCAGGTCACCTGCGAGTATCTCAAACTACAACTTCCGCACAGTCCGCTCATACACTCCCTGAACCACGATCAGCAATCCTTGCCAGAACCAAGTGCCAAAGTCAGTTACAGATGGATTGCATCAGCCATCCAGCCCACGAGGGCAAACCGTAGAGGGAGCGGACATCAGTGCTTAGTATCTCATAGCTGCCGTTGCATCATCATGGCGCGACATACCCCCCCATCATGGAGTTGTCACAAGTGGCGCTGTCAGACGGGGCACACTAGGGCGCACTCGCACCTGACACAACATACCGATGCATTCTTTGACCGTGTAGCGATGTTTGACCCCACTCTAGTTTAGTACTGATAAATTGACCGTGTGGTGACCCCGCGATCATGCCACTGTCGCATGTCAGTTGCGCAACTCTGCATGTAAAGCTGACAACCTGGCATGTTTATTCCAAACTGAGGGCCCAGACGTATGACCCCTTCGGACGCGACGGGGTCAACAAGTTTACGTCAATGCACACGGGTGACCTGAATGTCAACCTGTTGCATATGAATGCGCCGGGAAAATATCTTACATTTGCATCATTTGTTTATACATTCCATTTATTTGACTCGCTAATGGTAGTGCCCGCATCTCTTGTCAACAGAACCTGAGCCGCGACTACAGGCGACGCATGGCTATATACCAACAATTTATCGATGAAGCTGCAGACCTGCACAAATATGGGCTTAAAATACGCACAGCCTCTTCAATCTGCGTCATAGGTGTTGCCTAGCGATAAGGCTAGCCTCACACCGTGTCTTTCCCTCTGCGGTACGCATGCAAGACAGTATATACCCTCAACGCACACTTATTCGATCGATTTCCACCATGGCGCTCAAACCCTCAATTTCCCCCCAAGTACAGCCTCTATCTGGCCTCTATGTTACAACATTACATTGTGTGAGACCATATATTGGAGGCCGCCAAATGTGCAGGCTAGCGCTAACCAATACGGTTAACAATACGGTCAGACATGGTAATTTATCATACGGTTTTAAAAAGGGTACTTGGTATGCAGCGCCATGCGGGGAAGTATGGAAGGTCTGCATATGATGTGCCGAAAGCAAATATTTTTATGCCGGGCAAATGCTGCGATCGGCTGCGATCGCCATATCATCGCCGATCCGGTCGGCCCGTCGCGCCACTCGGTTGGAAATAACAGCTACTTTGCAATAACTGTGACGTAAATTGTTCTGGCAGATAACTGGCTACGCAGTAGCAGCTATTACAATGCTGCTATTCTGTGACTCACTAACAACTAATCCGATTCCGCGATTCCGCTATCCTGATATTAGTGTTGACCATAAAAATGACATAATTATGCGCTTTTTGGCTACCCATTCGTAACTACAGACATCGTACATTGACCTACTCGGCTACTCTCCTAGGAGTATCCGCTGAAGATAGGGCTGCATCCACTGAAGATAGGGGTATTCGCAAGGATCGGGGATAGGGGGCTTGCTAAGCGCACGCGAAAAGAGAGGGAGTTACGGGGAGCTGGGCTCGGGTAAGAAAGGGTCAGTCCAGGGTCAGTCCCACTTCCTAGTACTGTTCCCTTCTTACGGGATGCTAAGTAATATCTAGAGTCCGGATTTTTAGGAAAGTGCCTATATTTAGTTCCTGAACAGTTGGGATGGTTTTGTGAAGAGATCTATATACGTTTCATGGGTGCAGCCGTGCAGGAATGTAAGCCGCCGTGGAAAATGTAGGTTTTATAGTGCCTATGAAATGGCATATTTCGTGGTCTTGGGAACTGTTTTGCCTATACTGGATTTTTGCGACTTTTCATGCCTATTTAGCCTTTTTTTGGGATAGTTTTTGAATTTTTTGACGCCATTATTTGTCTCGGGACTTTTTTGGCCTATATTACGGACCTATTTCTTCAGAGGCATATTTTTGGGAGGTATAGGCTACTATTTTTTTTGTGCTCCTGAAAGGACCAAAATCGTTCAGAAGTAATACGAATCATGTTTCCGTGACGCGTATGCCAAATACTTTTCTAAATTTTTCCTCTGATTGGAACAATCAAAGAAAATTTTAGAAAAATATTTGGCAACATATTGTGCAAGTGGAAACGGCTATAAGCGGTAGAGTCCAGAGCAATAAGTGACACCAAGAGCTCTTGGTGACACTTGCTTTGCTTGCACTTTGTGTCTTTTGCCCAAGTTTCATGGTTTCCTGTCAGTTGGTTTATTGTTGTTATTAGGGTTTTCCTATGGTTTGTGACCTTTATGCAAAGGTGGGCATTTTAGCGCCTCTAATCAGCTAACAGCTAACAGCTGGACTAACTTTTCGTTAGCTGATTAGATGTTTTCTCTAACTGTTCAGGTCGCTAGCTGACTAATTAGCTCCCACTAAATTAGTGCCGCACTGCAGCTAAATAAATTCAGCTAACAAAATTCATTCGTGTTCCTGTCTCGCTGTCCGTTCCTTTTTAAAATCGCATTGTTTCCACTCCAGGCAGTTATTAAAATAGACCAGTTTTACAGGGCTAGGTGCCGGATTGTAAATTCTCTGTCACTTCTCTGTCTACCTGGCCAAAACTTATTTTCCGATCACTTCGGTGCGCGGATTATATTATATATCTACCAGTTTTTTAAATGTAAATTTTGTCTTGCCTGTCTTTGTAGCTTTCTTCTGACAAGGGAACCTCTCGAAGTGTCACTCGAAGTTCAAGGTGAAATATTTTTTTTCGGGTTCCTTATCAGCTAGAAGGACAACACCCTTCTGGAGAAATCCTCGATCTCAAGCGTTTTCGAGATACAGGGGTCAAAAGGTCAAGAATGGACCACTTTATGAAGGCCCTGAGGAAGCTATCATTAGTGCTATCGGCGAGATTTTTGGGATATAGAGGTTTCTTGGGATGGGGAATACAGTGGCATAACCAAAAATCATGAATTATGCACATGAAGGGTACTTCTCAGGGAAGGAGGTGGGAGGTGGGGGGACAAAAGTTACTATAAACAAAGTATTTTCTACTCCTTACGTCTTTAGACAGCACTGACTGGACGCCCAAGTTGGTGAATTTTGTCAAGAGGAGTGCTTCAGAAATTCTACATAATTCATGTTTGCATAATATAGTTAATGAAATTCACCAACTTGAGTGTCCGGCCAGTCAGTGCTGCC
The DNA here is from genome assembly GCA_000934665.2 of Catajapyx aquilonaris. Lineage (NCBI taxonomy): Eukaryota > Metazoa > Arthropoda > Diplura > Dicellurata > Japygidae > Catajapyx > Catajapyx aquilonaris. Next base: position 5,581 of record JYFJ02007434.1, read on the forward strand.
GAAAGACGTGAGGAGTAGAAAATACTTTGTTTATAGTAATTTTTGTCCCCCCACCTCCCACCCCCTTCCCTGAGAAGTACCCTTCATGTGCATAATTCATGATTTTCGGTTATGCCACTGTATTCCCCATCCCAAGAAACCTCTAGATCCCAAAAATCTCGCCGATAGCACTAATGATAGCTTCCTCAGGGCCTTCATAAAGTGGTCCATTCTTGACCTTTTGACCCCTGTATCTTGAAAACGCTTGAGATCGAGGATTTCTCCAGAAGGGTGTTGTCCATCTAGCTGATAAGGAACCCGAAAAAAAATATTTCACCTTGAACTTCGAGTGACACTTCGAGAGGTTCCCTTGTGAGACAAATAAAGTTTTTTCCTCTTTGGATTTGTTTATTACTTTTTGTACGGAAAAGTAGCCTAAATAACTAAATAAGGCATATGTGTAGCAATGCTATTAGCTATTAGCTATTTAGCAAATCCAATTTTTTGTAGTTAGCTGATCAGCTGTTAGAGAAGCTGATTTTTCGGTTAGCTGTGCCCACCTTTGCCTTTATGAGGCCTATAAAATTATTTTAGCTTTTTATTTTCTGTAACATTATCCTCCGTATGACCGAAGAAGGAAAATTTTTGTGCATATTTGTGGTTTTGTTAGGTTAGGTTAGGTTAGGTTAGGTTAGGTTAGGTTAGGTGTAGCTTTCTTCTGAGACAAATAAAGTTTTTTCCTCTTTGGATTTGTTTATTACTTTTTGTACGGAAAAGTAGCCTAAATAACTAAATAAGGCATATGTGTAGCAATGCTCTCTAGGCTTTATCAGCTTAGGTCTGGTTTTTAAGGGTAATGGAGCGGAAAAAAAAGGAAGTTAGCTGTTAGCATTAGCTTTAACTAAATTTCTAGCCATTTAGCATTAGCTATTTAGCAAATCCAATTTTTTTGTAGTTAGCTGATCAGCTGTTAGAGAAGCTGATTTTTCGGTTAGCTGTGCCCACCTTTGCCTTTATGAGGCCTATAAAATTATTCTAGCTTTTTTATTTTCTGTAACATTATCCTCCGTATGACCGAAGAAGGAAAATTTTTGTGCATATTTGAGGTTTTTCGTGCCTCTTTGAGGGTTTTACGTGTCTAAAAATCCGGACTCTAGTAATATCTTGTAAGTCGCATATAGCGGAATATCGGATTTACAATAGCTGCTACTGAGTCGCAGAATAGCCTAATAGTGCATAGCTGCGTCTGAATAGCAGCTATTTTCAGTAACAGTTATTAAAATAACAGCGGCAGGATATTATTTCCACTACGGCACTACTCCGACGGATCGGTGAAGATTGGAGGATCGGCGGTGTAGGCCTGCAGAAAGATATTCCAGTCCCGGATGAGCTGAAAGACCTGAAACTAGACGGTGGCAGCCTAGATTCCTCCCCCGCCCTGTAAGCCCACCCTCCGCCTGGTGTCTTTGTTGTTGCCGTGAGGCGCCCCGGTGACGTCGGGTGGAGACATCGCAGCTGGGCCTCATGTAGCAACTCAGGAGCTGGCCATTTGCGCCGCTCCTGATAGAGTTCGTCCCAGGAATTCCTGGGGCTGGTGACAGTGGTGAATTATCACCAGCTGATTAGTCCTGCTGTGTGGTACCAACTGACGAACACCATGTCGAACGAGGTATGTGACTTGTGACGCATGACATGCACCTGACCTCAGGGGACAGGTGGATTGCGACATTTTCCGGAAGTAGGGTAGATGTTGCCTGTTGCATGACCTGATCAGTGGCAATCAGGTGGGGGACAAATAGGCGAAGGTCAAAGGTCCTGACCGTGGCATGCATCTGTACTTTGGTCATGGGCTGTCAGATGCCAGCCCTTCATCCCCTTGTAGGAAATGACAACCTCGTAGTTTGGATAATACTGTATCATATAACACAGAATTTGTTAGATAGTTAGGGCTACTTTTAGCTATTGTATTATATATTCTGCGGCACCTATTTTGCACAATAGTTAGCTCGTAGTTGTTATGGTGGAAATGGCTGACTTTTGGTCTGGTGTTGAACAAGGTAAGTGTGTGCATCGTAGGGAGCACCTGTTGTGTCCTGTGTTCAAGTGTCAGGTTTTTGTCAGGTTGTGCAGGTCACCGTACAGGCAGCAAAATTCCTCTAGATTCAGTGGTATTGATGTAAAAAATTGAGACGATTTTGCAATGAAGTGCAATCTAAAGTGGTTTTTTTAAAAGTGCTATAGTATTGTGTATCATGTGACCTGGTATCCTCCAGGAATAGATCAATCCCCCAGCAACTGTACATATACACACAGTAAAGGCGCATTACCTATAGATTGAGGGTCCTGGGGAAGAGGATACATCACTGTCGTCATCGTTGTCATGGTGACCAGTTGGGAGCCCAGCACCAAACAGGAGCTTTGCTCAGGCGACCGACATGGGGAAAAAAATATTCAGAGCTATTTCCATTTCAGAGTTTAGGATTAGTACTCTTTATACAAAACTATTATATTAAGCATGTTATGCAAAAGTGCATGTCTTGGCTCTGAAAATTGTTGATTTCCAATAATTGCATTTTTTCTAGTCTGATATGTTGTCGTGATGGTACAGTACAATGAGAACTGCTTTAAGCCTCACAGTTGGACATCGGTTTCTTTGACGATTTTCTAACACTGAATGACCCTAGCTGATATTGGCAATTTATGCTCCATTACTGAGAAAATTGCATGCCAATTCATCTGACGTCCCTCATATGCATGTGAGTGGAGACATCTCCACTGATATGGACAATGCTGAACACAACCAGGAGAACATTGACATGTAAACATGGCCGTGGACAGCTCAGCCACTCCCCCCGAGCATTTACATTGCTAATTATTTAAGCCTGGATGACAGTTGCATGCCATCAGATACGGTAGTTTGTTGTGATTGCCCAAACAGCCGCCAGATGTCACAGGGTGTGCCGATCGCAGCGCAGTGCAGGATGCGGTGTAGGATGGGGGAACTAGGTGGAGGATCAACTGGTGTTAGGTCGTCTGCTTCTGCCCTGGTCGATGGTTGCCTGGTGATGTGGTGCGAGCCATTTCGTGAGGGGCGGTAGGGCCCCTAGTCAGCTGCTCCCCTGCCAGGCACCATGGATGCTCCGGTATTATATGCGGGTTGGGGTAGCTGTATTGTTAGGCGATAAGGCCTTTGTTGATGGGGAGAGGAATGGCAGTCTTAGGCCTAATTGGGGGAGAGGATGATAGAGGGGCAGGGGCATTACATGGTAAGGTGACACTAGGCCTGGCCTGATGGAAAATGGAGGGTTTGTGCGAGTGGTTGAGATTGTCGACCTGTTTATGCGGTGGAGATGCTCTTCTGGTTAATAAAAGGCAGGATGTGGGATATGTAAGAGCTGGCGGTTGCATTGGGAAGCAGTGTCAATTAGATTCGATGTGCAGGATGGGAGGAAAACATGAGAGCAGAACTAAAATTGGTGCAGGTTGAACTCTTGCGGTATTTTCAATTCGTATGTGCTGTGCAATATTATAGGTTGCGGAACCACCTGCCACACTTAATGCGTAGGTTGTATTTTGCTTGTGTCATTGGGGAGGAGGCAGGAGTATGTGGCTATTAGAACTAAGAAGGTGCGTAGATGGGGCTGATGGAGATAGAAACGAAGGTTGAACTTCTCTCCGATTCACATAAGAGTGAACCTTATTCGATATGCATACACCCGAGGGGGTCTGTGAACCACCCGAAAGTATAGTCCAACATGCCGGGCCCTACCGCTCTTCACAACAAAATGTGCAGTTTGTGTAGCTCTGCAGCTACCGCATGGGCTAACCATGATAATTAGGCATTCGAATTACATGTACCAGCACTGTTTCTTTGGGAAAGCCATAGATACCAGGGACTAATTTTGTGGCGCGGCGGCTCACCCGACCCCTCGGGCGTATGGGTATCCAAAAAGGTTCACACTTATGTGATTCGGAGTGTAGCAGAGGAAAGTATGGTATTTTTGCCAAAGGTGTCATACCCCAAAACTGACCTTTCTGGCTAGGATGACATTGCCAGTAGCCGAAGAAAGCACTGATATAGCTCTTGAGGTCATCAGAAATGCATGCCAACCCACCACGACAAGGTGGAGGTTCCATTGTGTGAGACAAATGTTTTGACTTTTGTGCATTGATGGGTATGATTGCCAGTTGCCCCCAGCAAAACTTCGTAACAGGCAAAGTGCACTAGAACTAAAATAACAGATGATGTGACATCTTGGGGTTGCTGACAAGTTGGTTGGGAAGCTATAATTTAAATTAATTGATTTTAACTTAGCATTAATCAAATAGTGAGGGATTAGCATCAGTAATATAATTCCATCACATTAAATGCAACAGAGTTGTGGAAATGTCCAAAACATCACTTATGGGTGAGAGTGTTTGGTAGGAATGTCAACAGCAGTCCTGTGCTGTTGGAGAACAAATCAGAGTTTTGTTGGGGCAACCATATGTAACATAAATGTTTGAATGATCATTACTCTCACTGGGACCAGCACCGAGGGTGGAGTGTGTAAGGTCAGGTTTTCTGGACCCTGCTTTTATGCCACAACTGGGATGAAGATGACTTGTACTTCCAGGCTCTTCAATGAGGTCATGGAAAGCTGGAGTGCAAAGAATGATAGATCATTTAAATATCAATTTTTTGAAGCAATGGTATTTTGCAACTGATTTTTCATAGGGAGGCATGGTGGTCTGGTGGTTACGCCACTGGCCAGCCAAGCGGGAGGCCGGGGTTCAAATCCTGTCCCCGTCACCTCTGCTTGGCCAGGTCTTTTTCCGCTTTTCACCCGGCATGCGGGGGCAGAATTTCACTCCCTACTCTGCCCAGGGCCAGGAGAAAAGGCCTGGTGTTTAAATAATGTCAGAAATGACTACTGCACAGCGCCCTCTCTTGGGAACCTCCCCTTCCCCCCAAAAAGGGCTCCGCCCTATCAGGGGGTGAAAAAAAAAAACAAAAACAGATTTTTCATGATGACAATTTGTAACAAAAAGAGAGATTTATTTAAATAAATGATTTTGCAGCACTGGTTACAGAAGTTCAAATGGGATAATGCAATGGGGGAGAATATGATTTGACACAATAATATCGGTTCCACTTTGAATGAGCAATTTACATCTCAACGGATCAGTAACAATCTGCCATTGCCTCGAAAATTAATATGAGAATAAATGAAGAGCACAGGGGAAAAACGGGGAATGTCACAGAAAAAATGTCCATGAAAAATCGAAGAAATAGCTTTATTTCTTCACGTGTCTAAAGAATAATAGGGATATCTTCACGTCATTATATGCAACTGTCGCCCTTGTACCCATGGAAAGCCTCCAGGTATAAGTGTCACCTATGCTACTATTGTACTGTGCACTTGGCAGGAACCCCAACGGAATGTGACATTCCCCGTTTTTCCCCTGTGCTCTTCAAATTATCTAGCATTCCTCGTGCCACTTTTCATAATTTGAAAGTGAAGGAAATTTTAAAATTTGAAATGCGAATTTTTGCAAAACGAGAATCTGCAAAACAAAGCAGTTTAACTTTTAAATCAGATATTATTAAACATCACTAAAAAGTGTTGTGGTAGGAGGAAAAAGTGGGCTGCAAACTGCATTGTATTGCTGATACATAAATACTATAAGCAATTTTGCAAGAAATTTGCAAGGCTGTCAGAGCAGAAGTGGCTGGGGGCACTGGCGCTGTGTGGCAACACTGTGGGGGCGCGTGAGGAAGGTGGCGGGGTACCGGCGGCGGGCAGGGTTCCGGTGGCGGGCAGGGTTACCAGGAGAGAGGGAGATTTGAGAATGCCATGACCCGCCATGACCGTTGAGACGGAGACTTAAATGTCGTGATTGTTGAAGGGAGATTTGATTGCCGTTACTGTTGCTATTCAAAACTGGGTGCTTGGCAAGGCCACAATAATCTTTGTTGGTCTTCAGCACGGTCTTAGAAGGAGAGGTCGGGAAACTCGCCGCCATTTTGCGTTCCGTTACTCATTCCCGCCGTGGCGCTGACTGGAGGTGGCCATGATGTGACCTGGATCGTGAACATCTCCATATTGCGGCCATCTTGGTATACGCTATCGGTAGCTAAGACCGTGATCGGTAGTAATCGGGAGGGGGGTCGCTATCGTCGCTATAGTTGTTATGGCGAATGAACGACACGCACAGCGAGATTCCATTGTTTTACTAGCGCCGCTGCGGGAAGGAATAACGGATCGGCCTTTTCTATTGCGCTGGGATAGAAGTGTCCATGGGCTGGTCTTCAGCGCACAGTGAGTACGGCAATGTTGGTGGATTCAACTCACAATAAGCCCCTAGCTCACTGTCGCTAGCATTTAACTAAAAACATCACGCAATGCCACATGCCTTGATGGCATGGCCACAACAAAGGACAGTACTGGTGCTTCAGTAAAAGCCATACAGCAACACCCAAACAAATAGCTTGTTCATGGTGAGGCCCATGTTGCCAGCTGAGTTAGTCACTGACGTTCGTTCCCAGCCTGCTTCGGAGCTCCCATCTCCACTTCCCTTGCCACCCAAGCCCATGGCCCATTTGCCTTCCCCCTCTGCCCAACAGCGCTCTCCCAACCTTCCGCCCCACTACACCATTCCCGCCAGCCGCTTCTGCTCTGTTGGTCATGCAAGCTATACCTGCAATTTCTGCCTTCCACCTTACTTTGTAACATCAAAGGAGCAATATAGCTCCCTCTTAAAGGGACACTCCACTCACAATGCAAGTTGGGCTCAAAAAATCGGGCAAGAAATCCTGATTCCGATGGTATAAGCAGTTTTTTTGATAGACGAACGGTAAGGCCAGGGCGAGCGATCAAAATTTGGCAGTTCGTATCTGCTGCAAAACAGCAGCCACCGGGACTTGGCAGAAATTGGCTTAAGGTCATGCCATCCTCGGTCCACGCCACACTCCACGCCTGCACTGGAATAATAGGCGCAGTAGGAGATAGTCTGATGCTGGTCTGATGTTTACACTAATCTGTCCCAGAATAAGCCTACCTGCAGTTTCGGAACAGCATTGGGCTTCAGAGGTCGCCTTTTCTGATGTGGTGTGGCGGCGCGCGCAGCGGCGGGGGACTGGGCTGGAGGCGCAGCTCATTAATAGATGAAGCAAATTCTGAGTCTTGAACGCCTCGTCCTGGCTTTCCGCGTAGAAAAACACCAATTGCACCTTTGGAATCAGGATTTTTTGCCTGATTTTTAGAGCCAACTTGCATTTTGAGTGGAGTGTCCCTTTATAGATTTCAAGTGATGCCTAGCATGACATGTGTGACTGCATCTTAATGCATCAGTATTTTGAATTATACAGGAATGGTGCTGAAATTCTTGTATGGTGAGAACCTGCACAACAGGGGATTATTTTATGGAGGTATCACATCGTTGGTCTCATTGTTACTGAGGGCTTCAAACATGCACACCTAGATCATTTAAAACTAATGTTCTTACTTCTACATGACCCTGCTTTGTGTGACATTATCAGTTTGCTTTGTATTCTTCAGGTTTTACAGAAGAGTGCCTGCGATTTCATCCCACACTTCCAGGAGAAGCCTGAAAATAATAATTCAACATACTTTTTGGGTGTAATGGAAGCTGTTGAGGTAAATCATGTAATTAAAGTGTTACAACTGAATGGTCCATAGTGGTTAGTGATTATCATGTACCAAGCTACTTATTTTTAGGCAGTTACTTTGAAACAGCTACTTTAGAGGTCAAAATAATTGCTGCAAATATTAACCCTTTATCTCCTGTGGTCATTTTGGTTGCATTATAATGCAACCAAACAAAATAGTTTGTTAAAAATTCAATGGTATAACCCCGACTGAAATTTCTTATACCATAGAAACTAGAAGAGTTACCGAAGGCTATGTTCATGAGTATTTACACCACTGCACTTGCGTGATATTTTTAATGGCAAGAAGTCTTTGGCCAAAGGTCTCATTCATTGTAAACAAACATTTACTGCACAAATTTAAATACACATAGCTCCCTGCCCCATATTTCCCTGTAAGTGGACGTGCATCTGAAAACCATTTTAAAAATCCTGAAATTCTGCGACTTTTCGCTGGGGAAAAAATCAGAACAATCTGAAGGGTAGGCAAACTCTCCCGGCGCCATTGTGGCTGTGAAAGGCGCCTCACTCCTAATTGGCCAGCTGGACTGCTCCAAGCTCTAGGCGGTGCTCGCTTGCCACCTGAGCCGCCTTTTTTTTGCACCCGGTGACTCACATTATATCTGTTGAAACAGGGCCTTTAAAACTTTTTTAAACGAACACTTCATGATTTCATAATTTATTAGAGGGAGAGGGCAATCATATAGAATTAGCTTGGATTGTTTTGAGAGGTGGAAGCCGCCTAATAATAACGGTGTAGATGTCGCAGTAGGATGACATCACCTTATGCATAGCGTATAATAATAATAGATACCCAGTGATGGGCCTCTTGGGGGATCATCTTTTGAATAACCGTCTTTAATCATTGCCTGCGCTGTGATGGATTTTGATTGCGGGAGGAAACGGGAGAACCCCGAGAAAACCCACGCGAACATGGAGAGAACCCATCGAAAATCTATCCACATAAGTATCCTCCGTCCGACCCGGGGATCGAACTCGGGACCTTAGAGGTGGAAGGCTGTGGCGCTAACCACTCCGCCACCGTGTCGCCCTTTATGCATAGCATATGAAGCGGTACATGGCTCTCTCAAGATGCAACTTGGTTTGTAGGTCTCACTGTCAGACACTTCAGCCCTATCTTGTGCATGAATCGAGAGCGAAACCAATGGTTCCAGATCCAGTGATTTGCACCTAGGGCACTATTTTAAAACCCCCATCCAAAGAGTGCAGGATCGAGTGGGAGACAAAGGGTTAAATCAAAGGAGTGTGAACCAATGTGACCTTTTAAGCGGATACAGACTCTATAGGCTTTGCCAAATGGGTCCAACCATTGACGTCGGGTGCCAGTGGGTCAAAAGGGGTCACTTGCACAATTCAGGATCGAGCTAATGAATGCTTCCATTCAAAATAATACTAGCAGCTAATATTTTTAATAACTGGTGGAAGAAACTGTTCAAACGTAACCGACTTAAAATTAGCAGCTTAATGAAAAGAAATTTCTAACCACTACAGCCATTTTAAAAGGAACACACATATTAAAAGTTGTGTTGTTTAATAATAATGTTATCTTCTAGGAGTGTAATAGGCAAATAATGGAATCTGGAGCCATCGAGGTACAAAATGTAAGCAGAAAATTTTAAAAGTTATTATTCTTACTAATTATATGACTTTTTAGGAGTGCGAGTGTCAGATGAATGGAGAAAAGGGGAAGGTAAAACACGAAGAAAGCAGTAAAAATCAATGTTACTCATAATGGGACCTTTCAGACATGCAAGTGCGCAAGGGAAGCTGTAAATAATGAGCTGGCAGAAGCAGAACTACTGCCATGGACATACAAAGACTTCACACTACCTGATGGAAATGCTGATTTTGACTTAAAAGATGAGCATGGTGAGTAATTTTTAAAAAAATGTGTGGGTGGGTACCTTTTAACCATCATACCTCCAACATGTTAAAATTTTCTATGTCTGGGGTTAAGAGCGTGCTCTAGGCTCCGCATCTCATTGTTGCGGGGAGCCCGTCGCGGCCCGGCCCGTGAGTTTGACACTTCTTCCTCTCGCTGTCACGGTCGCAAATATGGAGGTATCGGCATGAAACTGGAGTATCCGGACGCGAAAGAGTTGCACTTTGAGATGGTGTGTTTATTTTTCTCCTGGGGCGATATTTGCGGCCGCCGCGGCCAGGTACAGTTTTTGATTTTGACCCGCAATCACTCCTTTCCATGTCGGTACCTGTGAGATTCGAGCCCATGAGGAGGTTTTTACGGAGAATTACCGTAAGTGTGTGAAAGGGCACGAGTGTGGCAGTCTTGGTTTGGCCAAACTTTGGGATCGAAAATACCCCCCTCCATGAACAATAAGAACTCGCAGGAAGAACGCGACGATCTGGCAGCGCCGCGCTGACTGCCAGTTCCGTAACCACGGCGACGGGGATAAAGTAGAGCGCTAATTATTAGAAC